>WHYT01016749.1:394455-415018 GCA_009806455.1 Tetrax tetrax | reverse complement strand
ATTCTTTTTTTATTTTTTTTAAAAAAAAAAAAAAAAAAAAAAAAAGTGTTTAGAGACCGTTGGGTTTTTTTCCCCTTATGAATTACTGCCTTCATTTGCCCAAAGTGATTTTTTTTTGAGTCAGGGACAATCTAGGCCAGTCTATCTCCAGCACATTCCCCACCTGTTACATTTTTCAGTCTGCCCAGAAAGTTATACAATGGTCCCACTTAAATCTCATGTTCTCTGTAGATCTGCTTAGTACACTGCTTGCCTCTTTTTCTGCTCTGTACAGTCAACACACCACACTGAGTAATGGTTTCTGAAGCAGTGCTTTAGCTATCTTATCTTCCCTTTTGACTATTATTTGAGACATTTTATGCATTTATGTTTTTAGTTCTTCAGTGCCTGTACTCTGAGACCACATGGCACACTGATCACACCAGAAATTCAAGCTGGAACTTGCATAAAAACAGAAAAAAAAAAACAACCCGTTATAAGCTTTGTGGGCTATCTTATGCACGAGCTCATCACTTTCAAAGTGATCTGCACTCAGGCCAAACTGAGAACCAACGGAAGTTAATGCAAAAGTTAGCAGGTAAATCTTACAAATTAACATGGACTAAACAACAAATGCCTAAAAAAACTGTGGAGAATGCCTAAAAAAACTGTGGAGAATGCCTAAAAAAACTGTGGAGACCCCAGTAGAAACATCAGGACAGTAATACAGGAAGGGGTAAAACAGAAAAAGGACTTTGTACACCCTTGGCAAGCCACAGTGAGTCCCCTCCTTCCACACAGTGCCAGCTTCTGGTGCCAGCTTGCCACCACCAGTTCACCCAGCCCCAGACGGAGAGGAAACGGGACTGCACACCAGCACCTCACGTCCACCCCTCTGCCTGCATCCAAAATAAGCAGTGAACCGGAATTCTCAGTTTCATTTTCAAACCCAGGGCAAATGCTTGGCACCATTATAAAGTATCTAATGAAGCTTTGACACCTGAATTTGGACTCTTGGGTCACCTGAGGGTTTTAATGGAATGGCCTCATGCACACTTACATGAACACACAGAGATGAACCTATCTGATGCAGACTCTGGCAGGTTTCCACATGAAAGTACAAAACAGCTAAATTCACACATCGACCCCTCATATTAGATGGTGGAAGATGCTACTGAATGCTCCTCCTACTCAGGTCTAAGAAAATTAACAAAGAACAAATCTTAGAATAAGTGGGAAAGGAAAAATAATTGACTTCTTTTGCTTCTTAGTTCATTACTGCTACAGTTGAATTAGCCTGTCAATGCTTATGAAACATTCTTCACAGTTTAATACTGCCTATGTCCAAAAATTATTCAGAAGTCTAATCCATACATTTTTTTCTTCTGCCTTGCCTGGACGACTGCAATGCTTTCTCAGCAGGTCTACCAGTAAAGCCAATTAGCAGACTCCAAGCAATTCAAAGTCCATTCAAAATACAGCTGCAACACACATAGCTAAAAAGAAAAGGATATTTCTCAACTGGAAGCCCAGCATAAATCTTTCAAATAGACTTTTAGTTTCCACTTAGAAACATATCATTTTGCACAGAACACAATGAGATTCTGAATTACCTTACTAAGTTGCTCATCACATACTTCATTCACTCCTTACTTTCCTTTTGGTAATATGGAAAACAAGACATCAGCAGTCAGTTTCACTGAAACAAGATGCTATTATAATCTGTATGATCAAAGAACTCCACTGCAATACATTAATCAGAATAAACTCTTGATCCAGAAAGTTTACCCTTTGCGGGACAAATAATATCGTCAGAGCAGAAAACAGAGAAGAATATATAACTTTTCTCATCACACAAGGAAATAGGTGACAGCAAGAGAACCCTCCAAATTATCCCGAGAAGTCATGCAGGCAGCAGTGCTGTTCACTGCTCTCCCCTGCGAGCAAATAAACCAAGAGGAGGAGAGAAGAGCAATGTGCTATGATGTGAGACACTAGAAAACGCTTTTCAGGTAGGGACATGCACAAAATGACCTTTGAACCTATTTCTTACCTTTCATAACTGTGATGCTGTGAAACAGCCTAATGGCTCATGGCTTTTAGGCAAATTTGTATGCATCTGACACAGCAGAGCAAACTGATTTGAGATGGGATTGGGATAAGACATTCCTATACATCCGCTGGAATTTTTTAGACTCTCACACATTTTCAGAAGGTGTAGTTTTAGGGTAAAGTTCATTTCTAGGATAGGAGAATATGCATTCCATTCTACAGAAATTAAGACTGTCAGGAAAAGGGAATTTAGATCTTTTTAAAATTGTAAAATATATGAAATTTTGCTAATGCTTATATGGCATTCAAGATCACATACACCGTTACTCTCATTTGAACAATCACTGCCTAATATTTTATGTTCTACCTTCCTCTAAATCCCCTCCAAAAGGTGAAAATTACACTTTTTATGATGTCTCATTATTCTGAACTCTCAATCAGCTCATGGTAAGGTACCAAATTTGTTACATTGCTATCATCTCTCTGTACATGAGAGATAATTTTGCACTAAAATTTGACTGTAATTTATTCATGCCTGACATTAAAGTATTAACTAATGGAGTCCAATTTCTCAGGAACAACCATGTGAATAACGTTGCAATCATTCATTTCAACTATTATTTACTAAAATCAAGTTTTGAATATATTTACATTATTATTAATTGAGTATTCCAAGGGTTTTTTTTCCCTGTGGCTATTTGGTATTTTTCAGTTCAGTTACACAACCTCCTGCTTCCTCTTTTCAGTCATCATAGAAGAGGATAAGAAAAATCCTCTTGACATTCCAGTCACTGCCATCATTGGGGAAGCTGTAGAGGACACCATGACAATGAGGACACATGCAAGCACATGTCAATTGGATTTGTCTATTTGTGAAAAACTTAACTGGCAGGATAAAGCGAGAGAAAGGAACAGCATCCTCACAGTTTAGTGACCACCACGGTATGCGAAGAGGGTAGATAAATCTGTTTCACTCTTGGAATTCCCCAGTGTCTTGTCTTCCCAAGAGACCAACAGAAAACGCAGGTAAAGATTCTCCCACTACTGTTGGGAATTCAAAATATTTTTTTTTTTTTAAAGCAGTGGCAGTTTTATGAAATAAATCTTTCACTACTGCTAACCAGCTGCTCATTTCTTTAAATTGCATGTCTAATTTTTATAAGTGGCTTCAGAGGCATGTGTGCATGTATGTGCATGGCTTCTGGACATGCCAGGGGTCCAAACCAGCTACTGAAGCGACCACGGGGTCTGGGTTTTGTAAGATCTTAAGCCTGGACCAGCTACTGGACAAACATGCCTGCATGTAGCTGTGTGTCTGCTACAAGGTAATCAGGAGAATGAGATCCAGGGTCAGCTACTGCACAGACTGAGTTTCTAAGCCCAGTTTTTGCAGGGAACTACTGTGCACGCCTGGGTGCAGGTATGCATGTGTATTTCTCCGTGTATGTCTGTGTGTCTGTGTGTGTGCAGTGCTGTGGGCCTCAGGGTTTGTGTGTTCAGGTGTCAGGAGGGGGGCGACCAAGGACCCAGGGGCAGCTAGTAAGCACTCTGAGTGTCTGAGCGCAGCTGCTGGTGGGATCCTTGTTGTAAACAGAATCACAGAATAGTTTGGCTTGGAAGAGACTTTTAAAGATCACCTAGTCCAACCCACCTGCAACGAGCAGGGACATCTCCAACCAGATCAGGTTGCTCAGAGCCCGGTTCAACCTGCCCTTGAATGTTTCCAGGGATGGGGCATCCACCACCTCTCTGGGCAACGTGCACCAGTGTTCCACCACCCTCCCTGTAAAAAATTTATCTTTATGTCCAGTCTATATCTACCTCCCTCTATTTTAAAGCCGTGAGGAGTAATAGTTTTAATGGTTTTAAAATAGAGGGAAGTAGATTTAGATTAGATATTAGAAAAAAAATTGTTACAATGAGGGTTGTAGAACACTGGAACAGGTTGCCCAGAGAGGTGGTGGATGCCCCATCCCTGGAAACATTCAAGGCCAGGTTGGATGAGGCTCTGAGCAACCTGATCTAGTCAAAGATGTCCCTGTTCTTTGCAGGGTGGTTGGACTAGATGACCTTTGAAGGTCCCTTCCAACCCTAACCATTCTATGATTCTATGATTCTATTACCCCTTGTCCTATCACAACAGGCCCTGCTGAAGGTTTCTCCTCGTCTTTCTTGTAGGCCCCCTGGAGGTACTGGAAGACCGCTATCAGGTCTCCCCGGAGCCTCCTCTTCTCCAGGCTGAACAGCCCCAACTCTCTCAGCCTGTCCTCATAGGAGAGGTGCTCCTGCCCTCTGATCATCTTCGTGGCCCTCCTCTGGACCCACTCCAACTGGTCCATGTCCTTCTTATGTTGGGGACTCCAGAACTGGATGCAGTACTCCAGGTGGGGTCTCACCAGGGCAGAGTAGAGGGGCACAGTCACCTCCCTCGACCTGCTGGCCACGCTCCTCTTGATGCAGCCTGGGATGATGTTGGCTTTCTGGGCTGGAGGTGTGCATTGCTGCCTCATGTTGAGCTTTTCATCCACCAATACCCCTATGTCCTTCTCCTCAGGGCTGCTCACAAAACCAATCTCTGCCCAGGTTGTATTTGTGCTTGGGATTGCCCTGACTCATGTGCAGGGCCTTGCACTTGGCCTTGTGGAACTTCATGAGGTTTGCATGAGCCCACCTCTCCAGGCTGTCAAGGTCACTCTGTATGGCATCCCTCCCTTCCAGCGTGTCAACCGCACCACACAGCTTGGTGTCATCAGCAAATTTGCTGAGGGTGCACTCCATCTCACTGTCTATGTGACCAACAAAGACGTTGAACAGCGCCCGTCCCAATAGTGACCCCTGAGGAATGCCACTCAAAATCAGTCTCCACTTGGACATCAAGCCATTGACCAGAAGTCTTTTTATTTATATTTAGATTTATTTCTTAAACATTTTTATGTATCTTTATTATCTTTGTATTTGTACATTTCTTTGTTTTGCAGGGATGGGAATAGACTGCATGAGTATGAGTATAGACTGCATTTGTATGAGTACAATGTTTTCTGGCTGAGTTGCCCTGTGTGGCTGGCTATCTGTGTATGTGTATCTGTATGTGTATTGTGTGCATCTGTAACCTACTGGGAATACATGTTCAGTCTCTGCCGGAGACTTGGTGCATGGAGCTGCAACAGCCTTGACTTTTTTGGGCTACCAGATTTGGCAGCTACTAACAAACATCACTGACACAAATACAGATTCTCAAAACAGTGTTATGCACTACTCCAATTGAATTAAAAGAGCTTTATATGTCGGTTGCTGTAGCTGTGCTACAATATATGATGATACAAGAAATACAAGGCTTGCAAGCTAGCTGATACAGCTTGGAATGTGCACAAGCTTTTGGACACGTGGTTCTGTCATTACATAGTTTTGTAATTCTTAAAAGAACAATATTATCTGCACAGAGAAGCTGTTTCTCCAAGTCATATAGACCATAAACATGTAAAGCTCTCAATATGACACTGAAACTAACTGCATTCAGAGGCCAGTATTACAGCTGAAGACAATGATAGCAGCAGAGAGGCTTAGGGTGGCTAAGCACAGAGAATGGATTTTCTGCGAGAAAGCCAAAGGAGCCTAGTATCTCTGTGGTCTGGAAGGATTTTATGGAATAACAATAAATCCCCATTAACAATCTCTAAATCTAAAAATGATTACATGTCCTAAGAATAATCTACACTGCCAAGGTCTCTCAGCTGTGCAGATATTTCCCTTCCTCTCATTTAATCCCACAAAAAAAAAGAATTTGGAATGCTAGTATTTTAACTTTGCTTTTTCATGACCAACATCCCAAGGTGTATTGTAGCAGATAAGTGACATTACATTAAAAGTGCAAAATGCCAAGGTCTCTATTCCAATTCCATGTATTGTTATGCCAATGGATCTCCTGCTTGACCTTAGTGAATAAAAGATAATTC
Organism: Tetrax tetrax; assembly: GCA_009806455.1. Classification (NCBI taxonomy): domain Eukaryota; kingdom Metazoa; phylum Chordata; class Aves; order Otidiformes; family Otididae; genus Tetrax; species Tetrax tetrax. Next base: position 409,034 of record WHYT01016749.1, on the reverse strand, counting down.
CATACAGATAAGTAAAATCACCAACGAAAGGATCTTATTATAGAAGTGGTGTGGCTGAGAGTTCTTGAATCAATTGCACTTCTAAACTCCACCTGGCCTCCCCAAGGGCACTCGCTTCATTTCCCAGGCTGCCCGCTGACACCTTCCCAGGGGTATCATCCTGCCCTGGCTGCTGTCTCCAGAGTGGAGGCTTAGGCATCAGCATCCCACCACCCGTCGGTCTGCTTAGTGAGTCTGTGGAGAGATCAGCACCTCTCATCACAGGAATGACAAGGTCACTTACTGCTCTGGACAAGCAAAGGAGCATCCACTCATACCAAGAAGATTTGGACAGGAGAAGGGGGAAATCTGTCTCATAAAAGGCAAGAGTTTACATACCTACTCAGTTTACTAGGTAATAATCCATCATCTTCCACAAACAGCCCTCAGGTATTGGGAACACCAGAGTCTTCAGAGCTGTTGAGGTCTTTGAATACAGTCCAGGTAGGTTATGTGAAATTTATTACCTAATTTTTAAATTATTCATAATTTACATTAATTAGCCCCTTTGGCTTCACTTTCTCCAGAAAGTATTCCATATTTTACCCATTAAAACATGTAACCCACTAAAAATACCTAAAATAGGAATATTCCCAGGCTCCAAAGTATATTGAAGGACAACAAACCATGTCTTTACTTCTTCTAAACTAGAGAATTTCCATTTACTTCATTTAAGTTCATAAATTTATAGAGGTCCAAATGCAATGGTTAAGATGGATCTATGTTACTGAACATGACACAACCACTGACAAAAGTAAAATATATGGCACCTAAAACTAAGGTGAATCTCATTGTTGTCTTCTAGACCCTATTTGAGCGCTGCTTAAATTGAGAAAAAGTTTTGCTTCAAATCTGAGTGCACTTCAGAGACTTTAATAAGATGATCCAACATCACTGTTAGAAGTAAGCCCATACTAACCTGACCTGCAGGTAAGCTCAGCTTTAAATATATGGTACTGATTCTGCCCAGAAAAGGTTTCTGATGCAGTCTCAAAATTTGCCTCCTTCTGCCTTTGAAAGGAACATTCTCTATCCTTGCCCAAAACTTCATCTGGTGTAACATTTTTTCTCCAAACATCAGCTTCTAGAATTGTGTGATAATATAATGATGAAATTTCACTTTAGCTTGGTTTCTTAAGGGAAAAAAAAAAAGGAAGGTGTTTTTTTTTTTCTGTAAATCTCTTAGTGACCATTTGTCACCGCATTTTTCAATGAAATCCAATAGAAGACAACAGAAGGACAGGTTTTAGTATATCCTTTTCCTACAGCTTCCAGGAAAACAGCTAGCTGGAAAGAGAAGAGAGTTCACCTTTTCTCTCCTGTCTCTCCTCCTCATCCAAGAGGAAGGCCACAAAGTCAGCTCAAACATTGTTAGATACTGGCAAATCCAGAACTGAGAAGTCCTCACCCCAAAAGAGGTTCAGAGATTACACCTTGTTAAATGTAGCAGGATCCACATGGAACAATGCCACGGAAAAGCAGGTTAATAAATACCACTGTTTCACAAACTACGACGTGAAAAATGCAAGTCACACATTCTCATGACTGCCCTGAAAAGCTCAGAAATGCGGAACCTAGGGGCTCAGAAACCTGACATAAACCCCGAACAGTTTCTTTTTGTAATCTTATGATCACGATATGAAAAATAATTGTTTCTAATGCTTCAGCTTGTATTCAGTTTCTTGAATCAGTTATATGCAGTTTCATACAATTGGGTAACCACGAGTGAAACCTGTCCTGAAGGCTCTGAATGCTTTCCTCAGGAGGACACTAATGGCACAGCTGAAATGAGTTCCTCGGGGTGCTGCAAGCTGTACAAAAGCCTCTAACCATATTATCTGCCAGAGCTTCTATTGTGATAACAGAGCACATTTTTTCTGTTTTGCAGCATATTGAGTGAAAACGTAAAAATGCTGTACATTCTGTAAAAATTGGTGGAAAATGGCACTATTTTTTAAGGAAAATTGCTTTCATGATATTGTTTGTACACAATGCATTTACAGCATCTATTTTTCTGTTGGAAATGAGAAGGAAAAAATAAATCTGTACAGAGGGATTTTCTGGAATCAGAGTTGGGGGGTTTTTTTTGTGTCTGTATCTTCCATCTGAATTTTATTTTGCTACAAATATAATTACTAGGCCCAGTCAAAACTCTCTTTTAGCAATTTTGAAAAATACTTTTACAGTCACAGGGTACTAACTATACAGAAATATTCCTGGGTGCTCTGGCAAGTCTTCTTTTCATTACAATTGTTTCTTCATTACCCTTCTTACCCTTTCATGCAGCAGGGACCCAGATATCAAAAGGAGGAAGATGGTATATGATCTTAAAGCCAGGCTTTTCAAAATTGGGTGCCATATTTAGGCACCTATATATAAATGGCCTGGTTTTCAAAAGAACTGAGCATTCATCAGTTCCCATTGATTTCAATAGCACCTAGAATTGATCACACCTCTGCAAAACCAGGCCATTTCTGCTTAGGCGTGGACATGTGAATACACCAGAACCACTTTAAGCAGCTGTGTTTAAAAGCAATAGCCAAAAGTTCTACTACAGAGTTTTTAGATAAAGATTGTAGTCTGCAAATAAACTCACAGCAGCACAAGAGTTTAAACAGAGACACCTGAACAGTGACAATTCCTACTGCCTAAAGGGAACTGGTAAGAATTTTGTTGCTGAGAACAACTTCCCTTCAGAGCTCTTCAAAATACATAACTTTTCTGTTTGTAAATAAAGTGGAGCTGAATAATCTCATATATTCATTTTCTTTCCTAACTAAATTAACCCAGTTCTCAATTTCCATTTCGCTAGCTGCCTGCTGTGACACTAAAAATTATGTTAGTTATGTAACAACACGTTCTCTGTAGCTGCAGAATAAGAGAATAGTGACAGGGACGGGGACAGCAAAGTCCCCATGATGTTTCAGCGTTAGCTGTTTAATGACAGCAGGTTGCAAATGCACTTTGCTGAGCTGGAAGGAATTTGATCCTTTATTCAACAGAACTAGAGAATTTCAAGGTGGGGGGAGGGGGAGAGGTATAAACTGCATGAACAAGAGGGAATAAATTCATTTTTATATATTGTAATTGTTGGGAATTAAGAGACCACATACAAATGAATTTTATATGCAGTTTCAGAGATGGAGAAGCAGTAAGAGCGACCTTATCATTTCACAGAAAATGTCAGATTTTCTTTAGAAACCATAAAAATTACATACTGTGATGCAAACTGCTCTCCTTAAAGTTTCTGTTTCTTTAAAGGTACTCTTTTATAGACCTCAATAAATACACAGAGGCAAATCTCTCCACAGTATCATTGACTCAGGCCAGTGAATTCACACAACGCTGAGCTGTGTTATGCAAACACAGAAACTTGTATCTGGAAGCAACACAAGTTTGTGTGACGCTGCACCCAACCTCATACATCCCTATAAGGCTTATCTGTTAGGTTACATGATAAAAGCTGCACAACCTCAAAGGAGCAGAGAGACACAAAGGCAGGGGTGGGGGTGTGGAGAAGCCAAAATCCCTGGAAGCGCTGAAGGCCACGTGGATGAGGCTTTGAGCGACCTGGTTTACTGGGAGGTGTCCTTGCCCAGGGCAGGGAGGTCAGACTAGGTGATCTTTAAGGACCCCTCCAACCCAAACCGTTCTATGATTCTAAATAATACTTTGCTAGGCTGCTCGCCAGTCTGCCCCAGGAGTGCCTCAGCCCCCATGTCCCAGCATGAAACCCATCAAGTCGCGTCAACACTACCACAGCTTTTGACTGAGGGGGCTGGCTGCCTAGCAGGCATGAGATGGTTGTGGGATGTAGGGGAAAAGCCCACTCAGACACCTCTGTATCACTGTCCTCAGCAAATCTAATTCCAACATGACTGTGATTTGATAGCCTTGCAATCAGGATAGGTTAGACGGGTATGAAAACAGCCACCGGTGATGAGCTCACAGCAAGAATCATAGAGTCATACAATCATAGAACGGTTAGAGTTGTAAGGGACCTTCAAAGGTCATCTAGTCCAAACCCCCTGCAAGAAGCAGGGACATCCCTGACTAGATCAGGTTCCTCAGAGCCTCATCCAGCCTGGCCTTGAACCTTTCCAAGTATGGGGCATCCACCACCTCTCTGGGCAACCTGTGCCAGTGTTCTACCACCCTCATAGTAAAAAAATTTTTCCTAATATCCAATCTAAATCTACCTCCCTCTAATTTAAAACTATTACCCCTCATCTTATCACAACAGGCCCTACTGAACAGCCTCTCCCCATCTTTCCTGTAGGCCCCTTTGAGGTACTGGAAGACCGCTATCAGGTCTCCCCGGAGCCTCCTCTTCTCCAGGCTGAACAGCCCCAACTCTCTCAGCCTGTCCTCATAGGAGAGGTGCTCCAGCCCTCTTATCACCTTCGAGGCCCTCCTCTGGACCCTCTCCAACTGGTCCATGTCCTTCTTATGTTGGGGACTCCAGAACTGGACGCAGTACTCCAGGTGGGGTCTCACGAGGGCAGAGTAGAGGGGGAGAATCACCTCCCTCGACCTGCTGGCCACGCTCCTCTCGATGCAGCCCAGAATGCGGTTGGCCTTCTGAGCCGCAAGGGCACATTGCCGGCTCATGTTGAGCTTCTCGTCCACCAGCACTCCCAAGTCTTCTCCTCAGGGCTGCTCTTAATCCATTCTGTGCCCAGTCCGTATTTGTGCCTGGGATTGCCACGACCCAGGTGCAGGACCTTGCACTTGTCCTGGTTGAACTTCATGAGGTTTGCATGGGCCCACCTCTCCAGCCTGTCCAGGTCCCTCTGGATGGCATCCCTCTCTTCCAGCGTGTAAGAACTTTCACGTGTAAATACAAACTCAGCACAGAAATTAGCAACCACTCCCAAACACTCCTAAAAGACCGCTCCTACACCTCAGGCACTGCAGCACGCGGAATATGCCTTTGCTCTTCAGGGACTTCGATGAATATCCTTCATCACTCCTCTCTCCCTATTTCAGGGAGATACTGGTACAAAAACTGTTTCTCCCTGACCATAAGACATGAATACTATTGTGCCTTCTTTTTTTGACAGTTCTGTTTTCTTGGTAACTTTTGTTTTCCTTATCACAAGCTCACTGAATCTTAATGCCTTTGCAATAAACAAGCCTTGTAAACTGAGAAAAAGGAGAGGGTTCAGGAGTAAGGCTGTTTTGTTTCAAGCTGGCAGCTAGCATGGACACTGCTGCTCTTCTATGGAGGTGTTTTGGCATGAATGTCACTGAGGTGACAGTGACAGAGAAGCAGCAGCAGAAAAAAAGTTGTCTTGTAACTGATTTGGAGGTTTCCATTAAGAACTCAGGAAAGTATTATACTTCAAAGACACATTAAAGGAGTGGTTAAAAGCTGGATGCAACTGCACTGTGAATGAAGGAGGGAGAAAAACAAGCATCTGTGATGGCAAATTGATCTGCTCCCGTTCATTGAGTTCATGCAGTAATAAGCAGTTCCAAAAAGTGCAAGGGAGCATCTGCAACCTGAGACTCTAATGTTCCTTATAATGCTGTGATTTCTTACTCTACCTAAGTTAAAGTATGCCAGGGATAGCTTACCTCTGCTATAAGGGAAGGAGTTCACTGAGATGCAGAACATGCTGTACATAAGCACAAAAAGCTAAAGTGTAAAATATTTAAACAGCAAGGGTGTTTGGGAAGCTGTAGCCTGGTTCCACTTTGAGGCTAGACTGAAACACAAACTGCTGAGACAGCTTGCTGACTTGCACCGAAGCAGAACTAAGTGTCCATGAACATAGAGAAATCTTTCCAGAAGAGTACAAAACATATAAATCCTTGCATTGTGCCAGAAAAAAAAAAAATGCATTTCAGTAGCTCCAGACAGTGTATCCATTCAGATTAACAGGTTTTTTGGGGGGAAGCTGTGGAGTTTTTTTCCTTTTCGTGTACAACAGATAGCTCATGTAAATTCTGTTCGTCATTTTTCCCTGCTGTTAGTTACAAATATACCCTTGTTAGACCTAATTGACAGCACTTTCACACACTCCTAGAAGGGACTGCCGCATCATGTTTCTATTCTGAGGCTCCCTTGCACTTTCAACTCACACAAATTGCTGCCCTTGTGATTGTTCTACTTATAAATAATTTCTGTGTTATTGTAGATATACACAAAGAAACTCATGATAACATTCTAAACTCCTAAGTTTAAGGAGGCAAAAGACAATAATAAAATGAGACAGATCCCGAATTCTGAAAGAAATGTGGTTCATAAATAATGGGTTAAGACAAAAATTACAGGTGTTGCAACTATCTACATATCAAGAAAATACGCATCATATCAAATTTTATTTCTTTAGACCTTCTTATCAGTTCCTAGCTACCTGACTTGACATTTTTCTTTAATGCCTTCTTTCTTTCCCCTATTATTTACGTACTTACCATTAATACACATTTCACTGATTTCATATCTCCTTTTGACCTTGATGTTTTCTGATCAGGGTCAGAAAAAACTACGTCTGAAAGAGATATGATAGATGCTTTTCCCCTGAAGATAGTGCTTTTTATTTAAGTAAATTTGGAGGAAAGAAATACATAATTGCAAAGGTACACTATTAACCAAAAACTTACCAATAGCCCAAGGCGTCTTCCCATTCTTTCCTGTCCTGGGCTGTACACAGTAAGTGGAGAGCTTTTTACAGTACTTACATGTTCCTGCTTTAGTGTTGTTTCTTTTCCAAGACAAAACTGGTAGGCATTGCCATAAAATGAACTGGGGAAATGATTGGGTTAAAAAAATTATTAAAAGTCATAAAAAGTCTATGTTGGATTTGAGCATAGATCTTCTTCCCAATCTGCTTTACAGAGTGACCTGACAAACACCCACAGTGGTGCAACCAAAGGGGAGAATTCAGGTAAAAGAGGTCAAGACAGGCACTTTAAACTAGTTTTTCTAACAAAGCATATTCTCTAAACTACACCATTACCTATAGCTTTTGAGAAACAGTCCTTCCATAATGCAGAGGTACAGCCTGTGCTCTTTGTCTTTGCTCCAAGTCGGCTGCGTTCCTTATTGCTGGATTAAAATGACTGATCAGTTTTCTTCCAAGACCAAGCTTTATAAGCAAAAGTTTGGTGTTTTCATGCAAGTTGCTGATAAATATATGAAGGAGCACTGGATAATGAACAAATTTTTCTTATAGCCTGCTAATTTTATCAGTTACATTAGTTGTCTTTTAATTTTCTGTGTGTATTCAATACGATTCGCCCTATTAGCCTTGGTTTCTTTAGCCCTACTTATCAGTTCCCAGCTACCTGACTTGACATTTTTATTAAACACCTTCCCATTTTCCTTTCATTTACATACTTATTAGAAATATGTATATATATCACCAATTTCATATCTCCTTTTCACCTGGATGGTTCCTGACCCATTCAGGTCTGAATAAATGTGGATTGATGGCTTTCTGCGCATTAAGGAGGATGTGCTTGAACAGTTTTTGGATTTTGTTAAGACTTAGCCTAACTTAAATGCATAGTTCTGCACTGTATAGTGACAGAGTGTTTTGAAAGACTAGTCTCATGCAGGCCTACATTCTGATCATCTAATTTGCATATGGAAAATACAGCTAAATTATAATCACTGCAATCTGCACAATGACTGTTTTTCAGCTTCCGTAAGTCACTGCTCAGAACAATGTCCGACATTGAGTTTGACCTGTTTTTTCACACAGGACTTTCTGGTCTTATTCTGACTTTTAACAAACTCTGAGAAGGGTTTCTTTGGTCATGTATCAGTCAGAGAATCACTGATGTTGGACAGTAGCTGCGGTGATCATCTAGTCCAACCCCTTGCTCAAAGTAGGGTCACACTAAGAGGATGTAGAATTTTAGTCCAATCAACATCAACCCATGTGAGGTGGATCAAATCAATCCAAGTGAAAATTTGGCTGAGAGCACAAAGACAAGCTGCTGCTCATTGGAGTTTATGAACTGCCATCACAATTACAGTTTTGCAAAATAATTCAACCCTACCTACTCAGTTGTGTTATGTAACCTGGAATTGCCATAGACTTTGTAAGAGTAAAGATCTCAATTTCAGCGTGGAACTTGTTTAATCAGGGTGTTGAAGTTTAATGCTTTGTACCCTCAACCACACAGAATAGGTAGTAATGAAATAAGTCTTTCCTACAAGGCTTCAAAAATCACTGCTAATTTTCCACAAGAACAAGCAACTGAAACCTCCCTCCTTAAAAGTGTAACTAGGTCTCTTCTTCGTTAACAGACTATTAATATTTATATATACTCACAAAATGAGGAAACATTAAGTCTGATTGCTTAAGGACACTCCCTTTGCTCTGACAGCAAAATTCCCTGCCATAATATACATTACTGACAATTATATTTTCTTTTGGTACCATTCAGTAACTCAAAGATAATTAGGAAAGTTGGCCACTACAGATTTAAGCTGTAACAAAAGTCTCTTCAGGCTTACACTGAAAAGCTTGCTAACAGCTGTTTGTCTTTTAGATTTCAAATGGAAAACAAATCATAAAGCAGCCAATATTTAATGTGGAGACTTGCGAAATTTGTCTTTTCCCCATGTTTTTTTCCTAAATTTGACATTATTCAAGGGATGGCATATAAAACCATAAAGCAGGTGACGTTGCTAGAAGGGAGACTGCAAGGAGGAAAAACCGATTAACAAATCAAATAAGAAGACATTCATTACGAGTTTAATTCCCCTTACTTTGACATTTCTTCCTCAATTTAATTAGTCTCTCCTGAGGCTCACAGTCTTAGCGGTCTTCCTATGCAAAAGAAAACTTGCTTGCCAAGGAAAATATGTCCGAAACTCTCCCAACTCTGCGTCAGTGAGACTGGATTCTATAAATAACCCCTGCAAAATCTATCACGTTCTCAGCCTGCAAAGTCAAATTATTAAAACTGACATCTCCATTATATCCAGCTGTGGCACAATTCCTCTCTTCTATCTGAGATCTGCTACTTTACCTTGCAGAAAACAGAGACCTTGCAGCTATGGATGGCTAGTTTTCCTAGGAGAGACTTAAAGGAATGCTATCAACTTAGATTTAACTGACGTAACAGATTGTTCAAGAGTATTCTGGACTTCATGAACCCTACATTTTCAGCACAACAGGCTTTGTTTTAACAAGGGGGTAGAATTTTTTTTAATTCAAAGTTTAAATTTGATTATATTATTAATGTCAACATGCTACTTCAGTGAAGTAGACAGTGATCCTTTTCAAAACAGGAGAAGAATAATGAAGTTTAATTCACTCATCAAGGGCCTGATTCTGCAGACTTTCTCCCAAGAAACATTTGCATTGCAAGAAGTCACCGAGTCTAATGGTTCTTGCCCTTTTAAACCTCATATCCTAATAGGATACCCTGGAAATGACTCATTTTTAGAGTTGCACTGTTGTGATGCTACCCAGGCCAGAAGCAGAAGGAGAAACCATCCATCTTGCCACATGCCTCTGTTCATAACTCTGATGTGCAATCCTTACATTTCAAGACCAGAATGTAATGCTAACAGCTCTCCACAGCATTGTTCTTATTGATTTTCATTTTAAGTTTACAACTGTCAGCAGAAAGAACAATGCACAGATATACAAATCTATCTACTTCCTTGCTATCATCATTAAAGTAGCTGAGTTGGCCCCAAGTATTTGTAAACAAACATATTTCTCTTTATACACAAGCTATATAAAGCATAATTCAATTAATTTACCATTTCAGTGTCCTAACTGACTTTAGGAAGAAAGTACTTTCCATCAGTATAGACTGACAAATTCTTCAGTACTTCCATATACTGACAAATACACAGACTTTGAGGATACATTCAGCCAACTTTTGCCAACGTGTACAGAAAAAACAGTGGTTTCAAATACATAATTCCACATTTAAGGAACAGTGACTTACTTTCTAAACTGACCTTGACTTACTATCTGTCTTTCTGCAAACAAAGTGGAGGGAAAAAAAAGATGTTTACATAATTGTGCTTGCATTACACACAGAGAAGTAACTGTTTGTCCTGTTCTATAGGATAAAAAAAGAAACTTCAGACTTCTTAAGTAGTCAGATCCTCTTGCAGTGAACAGATACTTTGGACTGAAATTAAACTTTAAAACTTTCATCTTCCTTTTATCTTCCATGGTTTTATTCTCTGTGTTGCTCATTTTCTCCAGGAGACTTGGGCTGACCTAAAATCCCAAGTCTATAAAAGCTTTACTATAATGTATAGATTAGCGCACAGCTTAGCCAGACATAAAAACACACTTTTGGCCCCTGTGTCAGCAAAAAGGTTTGGGGCTTTTTTCAGTTTTACCAGCTGTGTCTCTTCTGTTCTTCGCTGTTGTACAGACATCGGGCTAAAAAGATCATCCTTCTTTCTTTTTAGCTCTTATCTTCTTTGTGCTTTATCCCCTCCTACAGAAGTCGACTACACTACCTCACATCAGCAGGGAGCAGCATGGTCAGGCCATATATCCTTTAGGTCACGAAATCGAGTTAACAGTCAGTTGTCTGAATATTTTTTTTTTAAGAAGTGTTTTCAGCACTGTGTGCTGTGTACAGAAACATTTTGATCTCTACCCTCTATTTCTAGTTTTTAATTCTCAGACTGCAAAGTCATATGGTCCTCAACAGTCTTCCTCACTGTTTGTCAACTAGTGGCGTATTTCTTGGGCTGGCGTGGCTATGTGCTACTGTTACCATGACAAAAGTCATCAAGAGTAATACAAAACACTGAAAAACTTGTCTTTTATATGCAAGTTCACAATCTCAGGAATGCAAGTTGTTAACATAGGCCAGATCCCTGAGACAATCTTCTGTGCCTTTACCACGTCCTCCTTCTTTTTAATAAGCATTTTGTATGTTCAGTTTTGGCAGATTTCTTTCAACTTCTCTGTCCTATATCAGTACTAGGTTTATTTTAAAGTTATCCAGATTAACTTTTGGAGTGCTTAAGAGGCCTTTGCGTGTTTCAAACTTATTAGAGAAGTGGCTACACTGACAGCTCCTTTTATTATACTTTTGGAGATGAAAATAGTGCAGTAAAGAAGTGGTCAGGAAATTCCTGGTCTTTCAGTAATTGTATTTGAAAAACATTAAAAATTTAGACCTCTGAGAAATTTGTTTGTTTGAGGCAGGGTGATGACAGCATACAAGAAATTTGAATTTAATAGTTGAGGATCCATACATTAAACAATATGCAAATTAGAAAAAAAAATTAAAAATGCAAATTCTCAGATGAAAGATACCTATTGTGAGATCTCACCAGCACAGCTACAGCATTTTCTATGAGATTTTGAATCTATATTGGAATGTATTCCAACAATAATTGAAATTGTGTATAATTCTGTTGTGGAACAGTTTTTATCATCAAAATAATGAATTATTTTATTCTCACCAAAATATTAAAGTAATAAAAGTGGTACACTGGTAATTCTTGACTCGTACAAATCCTCCTTAAAGGTTATTAATTTTGTATCAATTTATTGGAAATGTTTCTCAATTACCTTCCTGTAATCAACAAACCAATATCTTATTGCCACATTATCTACTGCACTCAGAACATATTCTAGATATGACAACCTTAAAGCTTGAGAAACTTGGATGCTAACTTAAAAGTTGATTTAAATTGGTTGGCTGGTAAAAAATTCTGAGGAATTTAGACTATAAACTCTACTTAATCTTGGTTGAGCAAGTTTCTAACTGTAAATTTATGTTGTAAAATGGAGCTTGTTTCACTGGCATTTTCAATCTTGATTTATATTTTGACCTCACTGAAATCATTAGCAAAGTCGTTAGCAACATCTGTGGAGCTGTGATTTAATTCTTCATGTTTAGTCGTTAGTGCTAAATTAGTAAGTTTGTTTGCACATTAAGGTCCATTAAATCCACTAGGAAACATATGTTTCATTTGTGGAAGAGTTTAGGACAGTTTCACATCTTCAGCACCAAGCTGTTGCTCTTATTTTCTCTATTATAAATAAAGAGGTTAGACCTGAAAGAAACCAAATGCATACTCAAGCTGTACATGTCTTAGCATGACAGCATCAGGACCTTAAATCTGGCAATCTTAAATATGCAGCATATTCCTCTGTCAAAATTTCTTTAAATTAACTAATTTTGACAGCTATCACAAAATAAATCCAAACAAATACTTGGCATTAAGAAGGAGTGTGAATATTATTTTTGTAAAAATTTATTAACAGAATTGCTAGACTACAGTGTTTAACATCAAACTAGCATTTTATCCAAGCATCGCCTGGAAAATGGTAGCATTCTTCAGTTTAGACTCTAACTATCTCAAATTAAAAATAAATAAATAAATGATGTGGCAAGTGATTCACAGTGCTTGAACTTTAGGCAGTTAATTATATTCTGTCAACATAGGGTAAGAAGTCTTCTAGAATTCATTAACCCCTCTGTGAAGCCTTTATAAAGTAGCGATTTTAAAGAGAATGGCTTTCAAATAAACAGTTGTTACTAGAAAATGTTTTTTCTTTATGTACATGTGTATGCATATATGCATAACCACTAGACAAAAGATGAAATCTAAAACAATCACTGCAATTTACACAAAGACTAATAAATATTTTAAATTAAAAGAAAATGTAGCAATTTCTAATCAAAGATAGGGATATGCTTTGTATGTGTCACAAAATGACAGTCTGCCAGACTGAGTGACAATCTAAAAATGAATCAAAATTGTTTGATCTTTTGTAGTTTTCATAAAATCAGTATATGCATGGTATGCTGCACAAAGAATAATGAAAATTAATGTGCATTCTGAAAATCCCAGAAAGTCTAAGGGTACAAAAGCCAACCTGCTTTTAAAATAAGACACGTGGGACATGTTATTTAATCTGGGGCAAGGGCAAGAAACACAAGAGAAGAAAAAAAAAGAATGATCTGGTATTGAATAAACATGGGACAGGTGGCAGGTTCACTTACAACTGCTATTACGCTGTCATGGAAAATAAAGGACAATGGAGAAAGTTGTATGGATTTGTGAGAACTAGTGGACTTTAAAAACTGCTTTTATCACTACTTTTGTTTTTTCTCCTCTGTAAAAGAAGCTGTTAAATACCTTCTACAATATGGCCCTGAGTATTTTTTCTATCAATATACTTTGCATCCTGGACCAGGCATTGATAAAAGTGCAGTCCAGTTTGCCCCTGGGAGTCATTACTGAAAATACAAGGGAGGGAATAGGATATCAAAAGGCAGCTGAATATTAGCAGAGGTCCCAGTGCAGACGGAATTACCGTATCAGGTAAGATACAGTGAATAGTATAAAAACTGTCTTCTTTTAGAGATGATCCTATGACAAAAGTAGTGTATATCACAACAGACTGTCTGTCCTAGTTGTGGTGTCTCATTTTCCAAATATATGATGGTCAGCCTAAATGCAAGCTGCGGACGTGTTGCCTTCTCTTCCATCAGGATTCTCATACAAAGCTGTATTTCATTAAGATTAATTTCCAATTCGGGATATATTATATTTTCTTTGATCTCAATTAATTTGTCTAGAAATTATTAAATACTATCACTGCTGCAATACTGTTCATTTCCACTGGCATTCTTGAATGATCTTTGATTTACGCTAGACTGCTTGCTAAAATATCCTCAGTTACATCTTCCAGATTTGCATTTTTGGCATTGAAAGAATTCTGAATTATAAAGCAGTCACATGAACCTTTCCCATCATACTAAAAAAAAACCAAACCGCCAAAAACTTGTTTTTGAGAATACTGAAGAAATGTAGAATTTCTTCAAAGATCTGGAGGACACAAGGCATTCTGTATAATTTCACCTGAAAACTGTTCTCCTTAGTCTTCTGGTAGGACTATTTCTCCATACAATCATATGTAATACTTTGTACAATGTTGGACTGGTTTTATTTAGTGAGCGAGTGCTACGGTGGCAGCTTCTGAAAGAAGTCTGGTGGACATGGCTGAGGCCAGGATGGACCCGCCACTGGCCAGGGCTGAGCCAATTTGTGACAGAATATTAATGCCTCTGTGACAATGTATTTCAGAAAGGGGGGGGTGAAAAAAAAAAAAAGATAGATTTGAAGAAGCTGGAGCAGGGGCAGAGAAGGGGAAGTGCAGGCCTTGTGGGCCTTGCAGCCCTCACCCTCTGGCCTCCCCCCGGGCAGCTGACTGGGCCCAACTCGGCTCAGCCCTGCTGCAAGAAGTGGAGAGGAGAGGAGATGAGAAGAGAACCTGAGAGGCGTCTGAGGTTGCAGCTGAGAAAAATTTCTGGTGAGAGGAACGGCTGCAGACGGCAAGGGCAGTGCAGAAGCAGGGGGAGCAGTAATGCTGCTCCCGGCAGAGATTCCCCTGCAGCCCGTGGTGCAGCCATGGTGAGGCCGGCGGTGCCCCTGCAGCCCATGGAGGCCCACGGAGGAGCAGAGATCCCCCTGCAGCCCATGGAGGCCCACGGAGGAGCAGAGATCCCCCTGCAGCCCATGGAGGCCCACGGAGGAGCAGAGATCCCCCTGCAGCCCATGGAGGCCCACGGAGGAG
>WHYT01016749.1:322972-384915 GCA_009806455.1 Tetrax tetrax | reverse complement strand
GGAGGCCCACGGAGGAGCAGAGATCCCCCTGCAGCCCATGGAGGCCCACGGAGGAGCAGAGATCCCCCTGCAGCCCGGGGAGGCCCACAGAGGAGCAGAGATCCCCCTGCAGCCCAGGGAGGACCCCACGCCGGGGCAGGCGGAGGCCTGAAGGAGGCTGTGACCTGTGGAGGGCCCGCGCTGGGTTAGCCATTCCAGAGAGACTGCACACCATGGAAAAAAGACCCAGGCTGGAGCAGTACATGAAGGACTGTAGCCCGTGAGAGGGACCCCACACTGGAGCAGGGGAGGAATGTGAGGAGATCTTGCCCCAAGGAGGAAGGAGAAGCATAAACCGACAAGTGATGAACTGACCATAACCCCCATTCCCTCTTCCCCCCTGAGCTGCTTGCGGGGGGGAAAGAGATAGAGATGATGTTAAGCCCGGGAAGAGGAAGGGGTGGGGGGAAGATATCTTGTTCTCTTTCTCATTATCCTGCTTTGGTTTTCATAATAAATAGTTTTCCCCAAGGCAAGTCTGTTTGGCCTGTAATGGTTAACTTCAAGGAACTCTCCTTGTCCTTAATCTCAAACCTCAAGCCTTTTTGTTATGTTATCACTCCCTATTCCCTTGGAAGGTGGGGGGAGTGAATAAGAGACCACACAGCTTGGTCCCAAGCGGGGCTAAACTACAGCAGATAGTAGTACATACTATACCATAACTATTCAAATATTTTAAATCTTGTGATTTTAAACAAGCTTTCTGTTATAACTGAGGGACCAGTGGGGACTTTCAGAATACAGCAATTTTTGTTCTGGGCTCAGCAAGTCATCACTTGCATCCACATCTGCTTTTACTCTCTCAGATGCAGTGATTCTGACACTTTAATGGTATATGCAATATAGCCATCTTTATTTATTTTTCAGTGGAATGCAGTATATAAAAACAAATACATTAAGTCTAGAGAATTTAAAATCTATTGCAATCTTATTTCAATTCTACTACATTTATATAAGCTGTATAGGTAAAAAAGTAATATCCTAGAATACTTTCTTCTCATTTTGAAATGGTTTTAAATAAGGAAGGGAGAAGGGGGAAAAATATCCTTCTTTGTTAAAACATTTCTTTCAAAACACAAAACTTATTTACTGCTTTCCACTTTAAGCAGCATGTTATCATCCAGCTAGAAAACCTGATCCAAAATGAAACAAAACTCTCAGTCAGGCAAGTAATTAGGTGACACTTTCCAAGAAGAATAGGACATTACTCCTTGATAGGATAAGGAGTAATGGTTTTAAAATAGAGGTAGATTCAGATTAGATATAAGGAAAAAATTTTTTACAGTGATGCATGTACCACAGGTTGCCCAGAGAGGTGGTGGATCCCTCATCCCTGGAAACGTTCAAGGCCAGGTTGGATGGGGCTCTGAGTAACCTCATCTGGTTGGAGATGTCTCTGCTCCTTGCAGGGGGCTTGGACTGGATGACCTTTGAAGGTCCCTTTCAACCCAAACCATTCTACGATTCTATGACTCTATAACCTCTTCTGTGCCATGCACGTGCATAGGTGTACTCTGTCAAATTGCCTGAGAAATCACATTATATTAAAAAGAGAGCTCTTTTCTCACTGTTGTAAATATGAATATATGAACCAAGTACTTATTCAACACATTTAAAAACTGGAACTGATGAGGTCAAACTTCTCAGATCACCTAGCATGTAAAGCTTTCAAAAATCGGAGGGAGGTTGTTGCTTTTTTAAATGGACTGATAGAAAACAGTAATCAGCCCTCAAGCTAGGAGGTGGAGGAAAGATTCCCAATACTCAATGACATTTTGTAGTTTCAGAATTTCTAAGTTTTTATATGGCACCCTTGACAGTTGAAAAATAAAATGAAGCCATAACTACAGGATGTTTCTATTTAAAAGCAAGCTCTACTAGTGGAAAAAATAGCGAACTATGAAGAAGTAGGTATTGGCATATGGCTGAAATGCATTTAAGAGCACAGCTGTGTTTGCTGGCTGAAGAAACTGAAGTTTCATGATCTTTTATATGATGGATGTGTGTCATGCCAGCCAGAGGGAACAGCATGGGCAAAAACAGCTGGGGAGAAGGCTTTCAGGCTGCTAGGAAGAACTGACTCTGCGCAGTGACAAGGGTGGCACTTCAGAAGCCTGAAAAGCGGAAAAACATCTATCGTGCAACAAACCAACTTGAAAAAGATTAATACCAATGACATATGTAAATACTTGTGCCAAGGAACCTCTAAGAGAGATGAGCAAAAGACAAAAATGGGAGAAAGATTATAGAGGGCAGCCTGGCAAGGATGCAACTAACCAATTAGTTCACGTTTTATAACAAATAGTGGCTTAAGTCAGCTCTACTTTCACATATTTCAGCATCTGTATCGGATCAGCAAGGATCAGCTACTCTTTCAATCCCATCTTATTTATTTATAATGTATTTTCAAAAGAGGATGCTTTTTAAAGCTTTTTATAAGAAGAGCTTAAACTAATACTGTATATATCGGAAAGAAGTAAGTAAATACCAATGAGCTTGAGGTACTTTGTGGCAATATGGGGACAGAAGCTCGTGAAAGGTATTATCCTGACCAGAAACACCTCTACTTTACAAAGATAATTAATTAGCACAAATTTTAGATTCTGTGCAAATACCAAAGCAGAGATAAAAAGGCACTCTTAACAGTCTACTATTTGCTAATTATTTCCTAATAGCTTTACCTATCCCCAGGTCAGAACCATTTTGCTTATCACTTTTAACCTTCATTTCAAATCGCCTTCATATCATGCATCTAGAGGTTTTTAAGTACTCAAATATCCTAAATATATACCTTTTTATACTGCCTAACCAAAGAACCCAAGCAATCAAATTATGTATTTTGCAGCACCTCAGAGGATTTTGATAGCACAATATGTTGCTGTTACTCGTGCTTGGAAAACAGTGTACAAGTAGGAAGAAAATGTGAATTTTTAGTGCTTTGCAATTCTGAATCAGCTCCAACTGCAAAAGTGATACTCATGAGAGGACAGAGAAGAAATTTCATGGCTTTTTGACATACACTCACCCCTTACATGAGCATTCACAAAATGAAAACTTAACTAATCTGAATTATCTTATTTAAAAGAAAAACAGTGGTGGAAAGGATCAATTGATACTTGAGAAAAACAAGACCAACTCAAATCAACCCCAGCTATGTATATGAAGACACAGCTGTTAAATACTTTGGTACCAAGGATGATATAGAAACCAGATGCAGTCTCAGAGAACTTAAATTTTTTTCATAAAAAAAAAACCTTACTGTTTCCCAGTAATATCCAGCACAGAATGACAGGCACAGAAATTGTGATAGTCATTATTTTCAGATTTTAATTCCAAAAGCTAAACACCTAACAAAAAATAAACCAAACTGAGCATTAGGCAAATTGATACCCATCCATACTTCATGCCTGAGTTATCGACAGGCCAGGAGGATGCTGTTTTGAGAAGTGACAGCCATCAACATTAACTTTTTCAAACCTCAAATTACATCTTCTCAATTCCAGGTGAGATCTCCAGCCACTAGGTTATTGCTCAAAAGTACTAGCACCACACTCTCCTCTGGTCTCAATTTAAAAGAACATAGTGAGTCTTATCCTTATTTTGAAGGAAACAACTTCCACCTTGAACTCTAGGAGAATACTAAAATCCATTCACTACACTCATTACAAAATTTCAAGCCAACAGGCTTCAGTGTTAAAGTACAGTATTAATGAAAATGAAAATGAAAATAGAATTTCTTTCAACTTTTTACATTTGCAGTTCAAGCACTTACTTTTTACAGTACTTAGATTTTGGACATGCATTATGTGCTAACTGTTACTGTATAGCTTGCTTTCTAATTTACGTCTGTTTTCCTTCAGAATATGCCAGTCAGTCCAGCAACCTGATTCATGTCCTATCTCTCCTCTATGGTTTCAGATAGCAAGGAGGGATCATTCCATACCACAATTATTCTAATTCCTTAAACTTCTTTATTCTATATCTGATCTAGACAGAAAATGTTAAAGTAAAAAGGAAGCAGCAAGAGCTTTAATGTCAGACTAAACAACAATTTTCTGCTCTTATTAACATGCAGTTGGCAATACAGTTTCTTTCTGGGTCCATTAAAATGAACTATTCAGCTTTTGTTAACTTCTGTATGCATTGCAGTTACCAGGCATTTTACATGCAATTTTACCTGAAATGCTAATTTAGAGACCTTAAGATCATAAGAAAAATAAGTAATATGTTTAATATTTTTGTACTGTATGTGTGCTATTTTCTCTTCTTTGTGGAATAAATTATCTATCTTGGTTATTTCATTTTGAGAGTTCACATAAAGAACATTTTCTTGTGGATTGCCATGCCACTTCCTCCAGTATTTCCTTCCTAGAACAGCAGATGAGGGAAAATCTGAAAAAAAGTTCTGAAAAATCCTGCTAAAGGCAGATATTTCTATTTGATACTTCGTTTGGTGCTAGTCCTCAACCAAATACACAATTTGTGTACCTAAGGGAGGCTGAGCACACCTTTTAAGAGCATGGATTTTAGGAGGAGTGCTATGTCATCCTGATACTCAAAAGCTGAAGCTCTAAAGTTGAGCGTTTTCTGCTCACTTCTGCTGATTTCTTTTTGGTTCAGTCATTTGTAGCAACATCAAAATCAGAATGAAGCCCTAAAATCCTTCTCCAAGCTCAGCTCAGGTGAGCCAACATATTTTCTTTTCTCATAGTATCAAAACTGAAGGAATAACTGTTCAATAATTAATCTTTTCTTCATGAGAACCAAGACCATCATCATTCTCCATTTATCAGCACAGTTCTTCTATATACTTATCTAGTTTTTACAATAAACAGAGCTTTTCAGACTCAGGAAACCTTCCTATTAGTGAAGAAAATACCGAACTGATTTTAGTGATTATAGTAAAAACACCCATCTATTACATGTATAAAAAGCTGGTTCTCTAATTCAGTCCTGTCCAAAAACTGCAATGTTTTGAGGTTTAAATATTTTCTTCAACTGTCAACTGGAAATGTCATTGCAGATTTCTAAATATATTTCATTTAAAACGGTCAAACTAGTGTCAGGAGGCTTCAAGAATTTTTTAAATGATAACTGAAAAAAAAAAAGGAATTCGTTTTAGAAAAGCATGCAATGTGTAAACTAAAACTTTGAAATGGTGAAATGCAATAAAAAACATGAAAGCATACAGCTGAACATTAACAGAGAGAACGCAGTAGACGTAATGTCTCTGAAACAATTAATGCTTATTTGCACCTAAAACATTATTCTTGAAGAATGGCAATGGAATAACACTCAAAAACAAGTTTTAAAATCATATTATTCATGTAAATCAACTATTAAAATACTATTATCTTGATTGCAGATACTTTTCCTTTTTATATTCTCCAGTTTACTACATCTGGATCAGTACCTATAGCTGCTACCATAATTAAGCTTAAATTCTATCTTATTTAGTTAAAGAGGTTGAAAATGGTCTTAAAGAACAAACTCTGTATAGAATTTAATAACATAGCTTTAACAGGTCTGTATTTTTCTGTAGAAAACCTAAATTCAGCAGCTCTTTACTTTCCTAAAGCCCTGTATCACCATAGTTAAATGCTAAGCCACAGGCTGATCAAATGAGGCACTGACGGAGTGAGGGTCTCTTTCTCTGGTATATAGTATCCTGCTACAGAAAGGATGTGGAGTGGGTGATATACTCAATTAATACAAGGTAATTCTTCATTACTATGACTTGTGTAAGGTAATATAGTGGAGAAATACAGGATGGGGAATGAGAGACAGAGCAGACAAACTGATAATAAGAGTGACAACTGCAGATCTATTTGAACAGCAGAAATGAACAACAAAGATGCAATATTAAATTATTTTAGGAGTTCAAAATATATTGAATAACCACAAATTAAAGAGCAAAGAAAGATACAGATTGGCTTCTCTTTTTCTGCAGCCAACCTTTCTAAAGAACTTTTCTTATTAAATACCAAAATTTGTGGCAGCTGAAATTCAAGAAATACATTGTTCAACGGTAGTAAAATATGAATGGGTAATATAATACAACCTAATCAGTTCTTGTTTTAGTCAAAAGCAATGCTGTGGCATCACCTCAGTAACAAAATCCTACTTGTATAAAGCCAAGTTCAGGAGAGTATTGACTGTTCTGCATACCAATGCTAAGTTGCTGTTGTGGAAATATCTCACAGGTATCACTTCACAATGGTTATCTTTTGCCAGAGCTTAAAATGAAATATAATGAAGGTATCCAAACACTGGAAATGTGCAAAAGTGACATATCATATACCATAAACTCTTTTCTTTGCTATACATGTTCTGGTCTCAAGTAACTTGTAATTTATAGTTATATATCCTGTATTGCAACATGAATCTGATGCATATTTTTTATTACAGTCAGTGAAAAAAAAAATCTTCTCTTTAATGCACACTGCTGCGTATTAATAACTTTTATCCTAGTTTCAAGCTTGCTTTCTGTCATGATATTAAAACCTTCAAATGGAATTCTGAAATCTGGAAAAAGAAAATGTACTTAGGTGGTAATGGACATTTGTTTACTGGATGTGTTTTGAGGGTTTTTTTTCTAGGCTGTTGAAATGACATTAACAATGCAACAACTGTCATTTCTCTCAAGGGACATTATAACATAACAGAACTAAACTTACAGAACTAAACTTTGTAAGCTATTTCAGGCTACTAAGCTCAACCTTTCTACAATGAAATAAATGGGAAGAACATGCAAAAAAAAACGTTTATCATTCATGATATATCATCATGAACAGGTACATAAACTCAGATCTGGTACAATCCTTTCAGAAATGGGAAGTCCGAAGAAAATTTAGTAAACACTGTGTTAAAGTAATTAATTCTTGAACAGGAGGTATAACATGGACTAGTAAAGATCTGGTCTGGCCTGAAACAATAACCAAGAATATTACATTTAATGAAAAATGTTGAGATTTGAAAAAATATTTTCATTTTGTATTGAAAGAAAAATTATATTTTTTTGTAGAAAACAAAACAAAACCACAACAAATATTGAAAAGAAAATACAACCAGATAGAGTAGGTGAGACTGGAATATTATCAGCCCAATATCAGATGACTCAATTGGTATATGAAAGACTGGTTTTGAGCTGAAGCTTGCAAACCAAAATAACAGTTTTCATCATCTTTCCTTTACAGTTCTATTTAAATATACTTTGCTTTTAATACACTGTTCTTCATTGTCACCTGTTTCTACACATAGAGGAAATGTTTAATTATCCTGGCATTATCCTTCCGGTATCTGTTGTGCAATGACAAAGAAACAACTGAATCCATACAGCTCAAGCAACCTACATGCAAGTAGATACTTTGAGGGATACTTGGTGAGTTAGCCATTTTGAGCTACATCCATCTTCAACACTGACTTCAGAAAATTATCTAAACAATTTCTCTTTAAAAGTACAATTAACTGCACCAGACAGTAAGACACACAGAAACATACTTGTCAGTAGCCATTTCTGAGCATGATAATGATTTTTACAATTTTCCGTTAACTTGGGAAGAAGAGGCCAATATAAAGCTGTACAGGAGACATTTGAGATACAATGCACTCAGCATAAAAATGAAATGTGATCAATACACTCTTTAAAGGAGAATGTAAAAAGAATGGGAACATAAAGGAGTTTATGATTGGTTAAAAGCTGAAAAAGTCCAGCACATTTTTGAGGGAGTTGGGGAGAGGAGGCTTAAGATGTGTGGGCAGTGTTCTGACATAAATAGACATTTTAAAGAATCCAAAAGAATAAGAGAGAAAGGCCTCTGGAATCCAAAATTGAAATCTACCCAAAACCACACAACTGCATACACAGTTGTGGCAACCAACAGTATAAAAAATTATGCTTATCTTACATGAAAAGATGCAAGAAAGGGAACAAATAATATTGCTTGGTGAATTTGCAAGCAGAGACAAGAAGTTAAAATTACATCATCTGCCATAATGTCGTCTGTTGCATTAGTGAAGATAAATTGCTGTCAGTCAGACAGCACAAAACATTTTTTTAATTTTAAATTGGACAAAGATGTATATGCAAGTATGTCTCCAGGACAAATTTAACTGGATATTAAAACAGTCAATAGGTGAAACTGTGGGAATGTAATAATGGCATATAAATGAAAAATAAACTAGAAAAATAAAGTTCATAAAATCACATCAGTTGGAAGGTACCTCTAGATGCCATCTGGTCCAACTCCTTGCTCAAAGAAAGGTCACCTTGCATCAGGTTTCTCAGGTCCATGTCCAGCAAAGTTCTGAATACCCCCAGGGATGGAGATGCTACAAGTTCCCTGGGCCTCTGAAACACTGGTTCCAGTATTTCACCAGTCTCATGGTAAAAAACAGATACGGCAAGCACGTTGCCTCTGAGAAATACCTCCATTCCGTCATGGATCTTCTTGCTATGAGTCTCTGTACAGCGTATTAGTATTTTGCTTATCTTGGGAGTCAGACAGGGGACATAAGGGCACCCAGATTTCCTTCTGTGTTTTGCTGCTAGGATATCATGCTTTGCATAAGCATTCTTCCTGTACCTTTGAAAGGAATATATTTTCCCTCCTTGGAATGAACTGTAAGGTTTAAGTAATTGGGCTTGCACTTAAAGTAAGGTTTATGGTTTACAGTTGGTCTTCATGATCTTAAGAGTCTTTTCCAACCTAAAGAATTCTATGATATGTAATCCAAGTTTGTTATTGCATTTGTGCCCACTAAACCCCCTCTTATTTCACAGAATCACAGAATCACAGAATCATCAAGATTGGAAAAGACCTAAAAGATCATCCAGTCCAACCATCACCAATACTTCTCAGCTAAATCATATCCCTCAACGCAACATCCAAACGTTTCTTGAACACCCCCATGGTCGGTGACTCCACCACCTCCCTGGGCAGTGCATTCCAGTGCCTGACTACCCTTTCCGAGAAGTAATATTTCCTAATGTCCAGCCTGAATCTCCCCTGGCGCAGCTTGAAACCATTGCCTCTAGTTCTATCACTGTCTACACGAGAGAAAAGGCCGACCCCTAGCTCGCCACAACCTCCCTTCAGGAAGTTATAGAGAGCTATAAGGTCTCCCCTGAGCCTCCTCTTCTCCAGACTGAACAATCCCAGCTCCCTCAGCCGCTCCTCATAAGGCCTGTGCTCCAGACCCCTCACCAGCTTCTTAGCCCTCCTCTGAACGCGTTCCAGGGCCTCAATGTCTTTGGAATGCATTCAGAGGAGGGCTACGAAGCTGGTGAGGGGTCTGGAGCACCTCTGAGAAAGGTCTAGTTCCATCTTCCCAAAGACCACCTGAAGTTAGGCAGTTGTAGACAGTAATAAGGTCCTCCAAAGCATAAAAAAGCCCTGGTCTCTGAGCTGCTTCTTTTACATCTTGTGCTCCAGACCTCTGGGCATGCTCTGCTCTTGCTCTGGGTATGTCAATGTCTGTTTAGTGCCTGGGAGTCTAAAATTGGACGCAGCACCCCAGATTCACTCTCACAGGTCTCAAATAGAGGAGAAGGATTACTTCTCTCCACCTCCTGGTTGAGCCTCTACTCCTACAGCATTGGATGCTGCTGGCTTTCACAGCTGCCAGCCCCAGGGTGTCTCCTGTGCAGCTCACTGTTCCTCAGAGCCATTTCTGCAGAGCTGCTGCCCAGGCAGGCAGTGGCCAGCGTGGACTTTTCCTAGCAATACCAGGGAAAAATCAGATATCATTGCCCTAACCTGTGTCTTCTAAATAGCAAGATTAAACAGCTGAGGGAGAAGTTTAAGTACATCTTGCAATGCATAAAGACTCTGTCAACAGAGGAGCACTATATTTCAAAATTAACAGATTCAGCAGTTGAAGGATCAGAACTGTATCAACACTGGCAAACTAAAAATATTAGAGGTGAAACCATAGCTTATGAACAGACCCAATTGAAAGGGAAGGTAATTTTGGAGAGAAGTGAAGCAAAGATCAATAAATTGGGAGAGCAAATATTTACTTCTATGACCTGATGAAGCAAATGCTAAGAGTAAAAGTGAGCAAACACTTGTGCTCAATTAACCCTTTTTACAGAGAACACTCTTCTTGAAGCTATGAGTGCCAGCTGAGATCCTCAGCCATGGGCTAGGAGAAGAACCTGACCAGCAAAAGACTCAGCAGAATGGCTGAGGGTTTTCTGTTTTCACATTTGTTTACTGCAATGAACACATTGAGGAAGTACATCCTTTATTCCTCGCATCCTTGACTTTTACATTTGTAAAACACTTGTGTGTTAACTATTCAGAATGTACCAGCTGTTATGAGACCTAGCAGGCAAATGACCCTCTGGAGGTTGCTGTCTGCTTCCAAGATCATGTTCAAAGGCAAAGTGCCAGAGAGGAATGGTTCGCCATAGGTTTACAGTGACACCTTGAATTGGACTGGGTACAAAATTTGTCTTCATTCCGAGTCTGAATTGGAAGTGGAAAAGCATTGCCCTTGCCCATATTCAAGAAAATCTACAGCCATGTTCTCTCTTTACTCGAATAAGAAGTTCTGGAAACATTTCTTGAGCAAAGGATGGTAAAATTACTTCTAAATATGCCTGAAGTGATGTTTACTTTTTGCATTTATTTTCTCCATAGTAACATAGACAGAACAGAGTGTACTACATGTTAGGTCAAAAGCCTTAAATATTTTCCTGTCAAGCCTGAGTCTAATATCAATTCATTCCCAAACAGAATCAGCTGTAATCACCATCTGGAATGTGCTTTAAGTCTAACTGTGACATCCTTAACATACTGCTAAGAAACATGTGAGCTCATACTTAGGATCTTCCTCATGCTTGTTATTACTGTATTTGTAAGTCACGTAGACAAAACGGAAATAATTTCAATTAAATCCTTGCATTGGTTTTGCCTTTGAAGGTGTCATTCATTTGACAGAGTCAGAGCAAGGATGATTAAAATGCTTGTTCATCTATTTGAATATATTTGCATATGCAAAATAAAATATTAACAAAGTCTCAAGCTATATGATTTGGAAAGGAAAATTTAGCATTTTTTATATATCAACTTCTTTTGAGTCTTTATTTTCCACTTCAATCTGGAATGAAGAAAGACACTTTGCATCTCTGAGTGACATTCAGGTTCACAATGACACATTTCTATCCAAGGCAAAAAAAACCCAGGATATCTCTACTAATATTAGCAATTTAAGCAATTAATACTCATGAATTTCATGTTTTGCTGTGCTGGCAGCTTAAAAAAGATCATTCAGGTTTATCAATAGTCCATGAAATTATATTTCATCTCTATAAAATCTAGATCAGCTCCTCAAGCTTAAAATAATGTCATGGTATTATTCTCCATCTTAAAAAAAAAATTAAAAACCACCCTCCAAAACTGAATTGATAAACATGAATTTAATATATTTTTTTATTTTGAAAAAAATCATATCCGTCTGTTACATGCAACCTGACATGGAGTTCTTTTTTCACTTTTCCTACTCAGATAGTTTTTACAGGCACAGTCTTAACAGAAGAATGGCACTCACACCCAGATAAGCAGCACTGTGGTCACATTAGCAAGTTCCAAGTTCAGTTTTCATCAGAATTTCACTTTGACTTGATGGAGATGTATATTAATGAGACATTAAAGCTGGAAAATCTCTGCAGTCACTGAGCAACTTTCTAAGGAACTGGAGAACATATTGAGAGAGAATACTTTAAACATTGTCTGATTGGTACTTCTCTGGTAAAATACAGCACACTCAAAATATCAGAGGAAAATCCTTCAGTCTAACTCCTAAAGTCTTTGTTACAGTGTCACATTCCAAATAAAACACACTCATATGCAGAACAATATTTATTCTTTTGATGGGCATCAAATTGCTTCAAATCAATCAGTTTGGGGAAAGGTGACACTGGAATAATTATAAAAGCAGCAAGAGAGTTTTAAGTATTTTCAGTCTTGGAAAAAGGGGAAATGAATTAAAGGACAGAGTTAAGAGGTAGAGAAAACCAAGTAATTTTAAATACTTTGCAATCATATGTCCAAATACTAAAACAAGACTTCAGCTAGTTTGTCAGTATGATGATGTCAAAAAAATTTTGACCAGGAAGCCATTTGAAAATGTCAACCACTTCATGTCAAGGTAGTCTTGAGTCAGAAAAGCTGTAAAGAGTTATTTTAATATATTAAATAAGAAAACAGAAATGTCACACATGCAATATCACAACTTAACTGCACAATTTTCTCCTTTTGTTAAGATGTCTGAAACTGAATTCTGTTGTTCACTTGTTTGCAGCTTATTGCTTCATAATGTGCTAATAAAAATTATAAGAGGGAAAAAATGTTCCAAATGCAATCCTAGTGTGAAAAGACTGACTCAGCTCCCTTGATTTCATTTGAGTTCAATTTACTTGCCTCCAAATGAAATCAATCCAATATTCTTAAAAGAAATGATAATGAGATCATTAGTCTTTACCCAGCAGATGTTGATAATTCAGCAGTGACTATTTTTTAGAACAGTATGTTTAAGTTTCAGAAGCTCTCTCTTTCCAGGAAGGTTAATTACTCTAATGTGTTTATCCAGTTCTCTAACAGTAATACCCTATGTCACATGGCAATATCACTTTAAAAATAGGGCAGATTAAACAAATCTCTTTACTTGTCCTGTAAAAATATTGGTTGTGGTTTAAAATACGCTTTCATAAGTATGCCATTAATGGCTTGTCTTCTAAAACATTAAGGCATATGTAACTACAGTATTATGTTCTTCATAAACCCCGAGGCAATGTTGAAAGAAGATAAACAACGACTTAATTCTAACTGCTATTGGCTAAATCTAAATGTGCACTGAAGAGATAAGATCAAAATTAAGCAACACTGAAGATCTGCTTATGCAATGCAATATGCACTTGCTAAATTCTACTGCGGATTATTTCTACAGTTTCATGTTTAACAGCTTTGAACAGGAAAAAAGTATACCGGTATGAAAAACAAGATGACAATTTACATCCTGCTTTGAACATTTAGCTGTGTTCTGCAAAGTGCTATATGATAGCATATACAAGATACAAGTTTTCGCAGGATCAAGCCCAAACCTAACATCTAAGTAACCCAATGCTTAACATGCATGCCCAGCTTTTGCTTCAGTGCCTTGAAGCTGAATGGAGCAAACTCGTGCTTAACTTTAAGCACAGTCCCTAGGTCAGGAGGGGGCTGCCCGCCACACCAGCCCCTTCTTCTGAGAAATCCTCAGTTCTCATAGCAGAGAGGGTCCACCACCTCTGCTGGGACTGTGCTGATCCCCATAATCATAAACAGCCTGGAAAGGTGGTAAGAACATGTGCTGATAATAATTACTAGGGTAATAAGGGTAAGGACCAGTTGAGAAGAACTGCAGAAATACCTTATAAAAATGAGCCATAAAATGACAGAAGAATTTCTGTTTTAAGTGTAAAGTGACACACAAGGTTAAAAAAAGCTCTTAACTACATATCCAAGATAATGAGCACTGAGCTAATTATTATAGCAGGAGCAACATCTTGGGTGATGATAGTCCCATGAAAGGAACAGCTTAATGCTCAGCTATGGTCAAAAACGTAAATCATATATTGGAAGTTATTGAGAAAGAAATGGAGACCAAAACAAAAATTATTGTGCTGTGATATAATCTGTGGCTTCCTTGCATCTTAAACTGGAGACAGAGTGCTCAGATCTCAGCAAGAGTTGCCTTCCAATACCTGTTGTCCACTATTATTCATAATCAGAAAAGCCAGACTTGCTAAAAAAAAATACTAGATTGCTATTAGCAACACAGGAAAAAAAAAAAAATGAGAGTCTCAATGAAAAATTGCTTTGAAACAGAGTACCTTAAAAACTCTGTGTTATACCACTCACATTTTCCATTTCAAATGGCAACTTCATTAGTTGTCTTTCAGAAATAACTAAATTATGTTCTTATGAAAAGCAGAAAGAAGTTAAGCTTAAAAAAAAAAAAAAAAAGATCAGTAGGTGAACAGCAAAATCTCCATCATTTTGCTATGGTAATTTACAGAAGGCTTACGGTTTCCCAGAAATAGACATATACATTTCTTCAGATGAAATTTATCCCATGTGACCAGACAACTTTGATCTTGGCTTGAGTCTCTAGGCACTAAGAGGAATAGAAAATAAATAGTAACAACTATTAACCTTGGAGGTTGCAGGGATATTTCAGTGATGGAGCTACTGGAATGCAGATCAATGTATTAATAGCAATTAGTAATTATATTATGTTAGTCCCTGCAAAGCCCAGCTGCACACCAGTACACAACCATGCTGGTATTTTACAGGCAGTAAAAGAAAACAATTCCTGTTCTATAGAATTCATGATACAAAATTCAGATAAGGGAGAATAAATAGCCAAACTAGGCTGCTGGATGAAAGGTGAGACAGAATGATGAGTCAGCAATAAAACATGAGTGAGTGGAGACTCAGGTTTATACTTGCATAAACAAATTAGAAAGAAAAGAAAAAATATTAGGAAAATGGAGCCAAAACAGAATAAAAGAAGGAAATTATCCTGTTCCTGAAAACCTGATTGCCCTCCGGTAGTGTCAGTAGTCTTCAATGCACAGATTGCCTTTGTTTTCCCCCAACTGCCTCATGACATCCTTGTGATAACCTCCTCGGTGCCACAGTGTGTGTGCTTTCATGGTACAATGCTGCAGCAAGAGAAGCAAAAATTATGATAGCATCCCTCTGAGTACCCTCCTAAAAGAGTCCGGTGGAAAAAGGCGTCAAAGTAGGAATACTGGAAGCAGTTTTTATTTTTTTATTCACTATTTCAAAAACTGAAGTGGTTCTGAAAAGGTTAGTGAATTGGCTACATTAATGTGGTGTCACAGGGATTAAAAAGACAAGTACAAATGAACGACTGCAGGAAGAACATTATGTCTATAAGCAGGTGAATGCTGACAAATAATTTCAGGGAATATTAATGTTGCTTTTCCATCAAATCCATTTAACTTCTATTCACAGCCATCTCTTTGCATTGCAGGAATAATTTGCCAAAGCAGAGCATTTTAAATTTGTACTAGAGAACACTAGAAAACAGAATTGTTATTTATAGCTCGGAATATTTGTACCAGAAATATAACTGATTTTTTCCCAGCCAGGGAGCACAAAAGCACGTGACCCATTTGTTCAGTCAAAATCAGCTGAAATTTGAAGACCAGCCTCACTTTCCATTCCAGCAGATAAATAATTGCTTTCAGAAATAATCGAGCAAACAGTTCCTACTCAATAAATCTGGAAAAAAGCCATGTAAATAGTGAACAGGAAAAATTAGTTTTGACTGCTTAATATTAATCTAGAGGAAAAATCTACTAATCTCTGTGACAGAATCGTTAAGCAAGCAGACATGCTTACGATGTAATGAGACTGTCCTTCAAATAGCAGCAGGTCCCATCTTGTCTACTAGTTGTGTATCTCAGTAACTCCAAATTTGCACTGTAGTGTAAACAGGCACAGTCAGGCATTAAATAAGGAAATTAGCATTTCTGGAATAATTTCTATATTAGGAAATTAGCATTTCTAGAATGAGCTACATTTACTTGAAGAGGCAAAAAAGAACCTATGAATTATTCCATGTGAAAAGAGAGTTTCTAACAAAATGTATCCAAGCTAATAACAGACTACAACATGACAACACAATGGTAGGGATGAAAAGTAATTTATAGCTGTGTAACTTGAAAATCTACACTGCTGCTGCTAAGGCACCATGAATGCCATTAAGTATGGCTGGAAGAGGAGTTTTGGCTTGTCTCACGCAGAGGAAAGCAGATGGACACCCTACAAGGCGCTCTCTACATCTTGCACAGCTTCTTCCTATGATATGTACAAGCATATTCTTTGTCTTTTTTAATGATAAACTCGGCAGTGTTTAGAAAATTACCTATGCTACTTTCAAAATCATAAAAACATGTTTCCTTTCTCAGAACAGTGTGCATTTTAGAGCCATTTATTTGTTGTTCAAAAACTTTGCAAATAGTAAGTGCAAAAGAAACATAAATAGTGTAAGTTCACATATGATTTGAAATAATAATAAAAGCAAACGCAGTGCATACACTACAAAAAGTGAGACCGTTCAGCAAAATTCCAAGATAAAATTTATGTATTTATGCACTCTAAATAAGCCTATGCTATTTGAATATTTACAAAAAATAACAGCAGCTTGATTTTGTAAATTTCTAATGTGTCATAGATTAGATATGTGTTAGATTAATTAACAAATTCTTTTGCCTGATATGAATGACACCTGTTTTTCCCTTTTCCTCTCTCTTCTAAGAAAACCACAGTAGTTCCTGGTTTGAAAATAAGTGAACAGTCGTAGTAATACTTCTTTCGTTGTTAGTATAGAAAAACAGTAGTGTACATTTTTCTGACATGCTAGAGGAGCCAAATATCGGTGGAAAAAAATAACTCAGACACGGACTAAATTACTGGCACTGCTCTTTCAAAGTTGTTGCCGGAACCTGACCTTGTGTTTCTTATTCCTTATTAAAAATGTGCATACAATTAGTACATAATTTCTTTTCTTCCACTGAGAGGCAGTAAGCCTTATCTGTGCCATTCCATTGACTCTACAAGTAAAATTATCAAGAAGCATGTATTTCAGCTGCTGGTACTCTGGGATATGTTTTCTGTTAATTGTTCTATATGGCTTTATAATTATGCTTGGTTTATTTAGTTTTGCTTGTAATTAGTAATTTTTATTAGACCAGATACACGCAGTCTAGCTTGTAATACTGTATATAAATAGACATATCATAAGTATATTAGGGGGAAAGCTTGGATATATTGAAAAACTCCTTTACGGTGAAGTAAAAAGGCCAGTAGGATACCCTCCATTTGCCTGTCTAGCAGCTAACAACCTTGGGCAGACTCATGCTGCATCTGAAAAAATGTGACTTCCCACATCAAATAAAGCATTTCAGGTAGCACTACAGTACAATTAATGAATAAATATAGAATGCCATTTGATGCAAGATTTCTTAAGAACTTGTCAATGGATTGTATAAGATGTGAATGTCTTTGTCCTACTTAGCCCAGACAAGGGCACAGATTACATTATCCATTATAATACAAAAACTGAAGCAAGTCTTTGTTGCCTGCTCTTGCAATTTAACTGTACTGCTTGTGATATTAGCTTTTTTTTTCATCTTGCAGTCTTGTGATACTGCATTTAAACCCATTATTAGACTATAATATCATCATTTGAGAGCTTAGATTTTGTTTAACCATTTGAATCGGGCAATAGGAAAACTAGATAATGTGTTTCTCTCCAATGTCTCCTAATGAGCTAACGTAACTTTTTTAGTTACTTCTATGAAAATACTGATGAGTATGTTCAGTTTATTTCACTTGTTCCTCCACAGGATCAAAACACACAGATTTTGTTCCATTTATTGGAAAACTGATCACTGATGAAGTTCACGACTCAAGTAATGGATGTGACAAAATTTGGCCTTATACATTAAAGGTCTAACAATACCAAATTGCTTACTGTGGATGAATACGGACAATGTATTTTCCCCAAAGCTTTCATGTTGCTATCTTCATGAAGAGCTTCCATTTTATTAATTAGAAAATATCAATCTTTATTTACTGTGTTTCAAGTTTAGTTTAGCAGCTTAACAGAGAAGTGAATGGAGCTCAATGTTAAATGAATACTGAGCTACTAAAAAAAAGATCTTATAACCAGTATTTACCACTGGTCCATTTACTGGACCGTTTACAAAAAGTCTTTACAGGTGCAGTCAAATAGGCTTACCATCTTTCACTGACTCTTACCAGTTGTAAGCCAAAGATCATATGCCTCCACCCCGTCCCACAGCCCACAGCCTCACAGCAAAGAGAGATGTCACATCGGTGGAGCAAAACATAGTCAAAAGACGAGCCAACAGTAGCTCCTACCTTCCAATGCAATGGATATACCAGTGAAAGTGAACAAGGGCGTAGTAAAAAAAAAAGGAAAATGGATCAAAAAAAAAAAAAGAAAAAGCCAGCATGGCATAGAAAACATTAAAATTCTTATTCCTGCTATAATAGTTAAACAACAAAATCTAAAACAGTGAACGCACAAACATTCAAAAACAACCTTGGATTAACAGCAAAGAGAGATAAAGAGATAAAATGAAAGCTCAGGCTGAGGACACCATTCTCATTGCACCCCTGGACGCACGGGTTGGAAGCACTCCAAGAGATCAGACTGTCTGAAGGTAGGATTACCTACACCTACAGCATTTACCTGACCTGGACAGACCCAGGACAGGATCCTGTGGAATACCGCTGGTTATGTAGGTACATCTCTGAAGCACGATTTACCTCCTAAGGCTTTTTTTCCCAGCCAGTTTAGTTCCCATACAACTGCACTTTGCTCACACAATAGTATGACCTGTTCCATGCAAATAAAATGTACCCAAATGCAATTTAAAGAACAATCTAAAACAATACCTATATAATGATATTTAGTGTCAAGCTGAACATGGGAAACTAGAAATTTACTGAATTTAAAGCTTCTGGGTTAATAAAGACATCATTTAACCTTAACTAAATATATACTTTAGTTTTCAACTTTACATAATTTTCAGTGTTACTTGCCATCAAGTCAAAACTAACAGCAGAGCAAAGAGCATGCTCCAGCATGCTCCAGAAATACCACACAGTCATGTGGCAGCAGGGTTGTTGTCCCTTAAATGAAATAAAATTCAGCGTGGTTATGGACATGATATAAAACCTAAACTGCCATATAAATTTATGATGAATAAAGTCCCACTAAAACTGCTGCCTATTGCCTTAGGTTCTTTGAAGGTGATAATAATAACATCAAGAAACATAAGGTTTTGCAACAGCTGATACAGCTTCATAATGACTTTCAACTTGAAACCATTTTAATATTTAAATAAATGCTATTTATTTATTCTCCTAACTCTGTGAAGGCCACTTTGGTAGATCTTCTCAAAGCAGCCTAATATAAAACATCGGGAGTCGGCATCTCACAGAATTAACAAGAGACTATTAGTGGAACTATTTTTAATCATATTATCACTAGCTTTTATATAACAGTTTAGAAAATTCATTACTTCATGATGACAGAGGTGGGCCCCTGCTTCAGGCTGAAAGATATACCTGTGTCCCACAGGACGTATACCTGAGCCACCGCAGCACAGACTGTATTGAATGGCAGGCTCCTACACTACTCTGGCCTCTGTGTTTTATATTATTTACCCAACTATATCTGAGTTACGGTGAATGTAGGCATTTGGGGGCAGAGCTTTTAGGATGGTTTTGAATCCTGTTATGAAACAAATTCCTTTGCAGAACTAATGGCATAAATACCAGGTATTACAAATTCTCCCTAAATATAATTGCCATGGTAATTCTTGTGCTTCCCATGCTATTAGCTTTTTACTGTTGCGAAGAGCAGAGAAGGTACATAGACCTTAAGATGAGAAAAATATTAAATAATGTATGCTGTAATTGAAAAGTAAAAGCCAGACAGCATCAAAAGTGTTCCAGGCAGTATAATGGTTTTATCTGTTCCTGAAAATGAGTCATTATATTTCAGCAAATGCATGATCACCAATCTTAGTCTGCATAAAAATCAGTTATGATTTTATGTGACTCAGTAGCAGATCTGGAATTGTGCAAAGAATTTGACACTGTCCCGCATTACATCCTTGTCTCTAAACTGGAGAGACATGTATTTGTCAGATGGGCCACTTGATGGATAAGGAATTGGCTAGATGGTCACACAGCTGTGGAAAATGGCTCGATGTCCAAGTGGAGACCAGTGACGAGTGGCGTTCATCAGGGGTCGATATTGGGACCTGCCCTGTTTAACGTCTTTGTCAGTGATATGGACAGTGGGGTAGAGTGCACCCTCAGCAAGTTCGCTGATGACACCAAGCTGTGTGGTGCAGTCCATACGCTGGAGGGAAGGCATGCCATCCAGAGGGACCTTGACAGGCTGGAGAGGTGGGCCAATGCAAACCTCATGAAGTTCACAAGGCCAAGTTCAAGGTCCTGCACATGGGTCAGGGCAATCCCAAGCACAAATACAGGCTGGGCGGAGAATGGATTGAGAGCAGCTCTGAGGAGAGGGACTTGGGGATCCTGGTGTATGAAAAGCTCAACATAAGCCAGCAATGTGCCCTTGCAGCCCAGAAACCCAACCATATCCTGGGTGTGTCAGAAGAAGCATGGCCAGCAGGTCACAGGAGCTGATTGTCCCTCTCTACTCCACTCTGGTGAGACCACACCTGGAGTACTGTGTCCAGCTCTGGAGCCCCCCACATAAAAAGGGCATGGATCTGTTGGAGAGAGTCCATAGGAGGGCCAAAATTATAAGAGGGCTGGAGCACCTCTCCTATGAAGACAGCCTGAAAGAGTTGGGGCTGTTCAGCCTGGTAAAAATAAAGTTCTGGGGAGACCTTATTGTGGCCTTTCAATACTTAAAGGGGGCTTATAAGAAAGATGGAGAGAAACATTTTTAGCAGTTCGTTGCAATAGGACAAGAGATAATGGTTTTAAACTAAAAGAGGGTAGATTTCGACTAGACATAAGGAAGAAATTTTTTAGAATCAGGGTGGTAGAACACTGGAACAGGTTGCCCTGAGAGGTGGTTGATATCCCATCCCTGGAAACATCCAAGGTAAGGTCAGAGGGGGCTGTGAGCAACCTGATCTGGATGGAGATGTCCCTGCTCCTTGCAGGGAGGTTAGACTAGGTGGCCTTTAAAGGGTCCTTCCAACCCAAACTCTTCTATTATTCTATGATTTGATAATTATTTTTTTTTACAAATGTGTCTTATTGGGAAACACATTTCTTTGGAAATGAAAGAACACCAGTTATTGCAACATTTTCTGGAGGAGAAGCAAGGAGGAACTTAAGGAGTTGACAATGTTGAAATATCTTGTTTCTCAATTAAAACTAAAATAGTAAGAACTGTATCTATAATAATACAAATGAAAAATAAAGGTAAAATCAAATGGTTTTATTTTGTCAAGCTAAAATATTCTAGCTTGATTAGGAATATTCTTCTTGATTCTTTCTCATGCTAAATTGACATTACCATATTTTGGTCTTTACTGAAGCAAAGAAAAATGTCAAAATCATAAAATCCTTCACAAAATGGAATTGCTGAACAAGAGATTGTTATGCAACTGTAGCTGCTGTCTCTTAAAGTCACATCCTGAACATATAAAATCACGGTCCTATATTCACTGAGGTTTCTTTTCCATCATCCTCTAAAAAAAAAAAACCAAACAAACAATGGCTTTCAGAAGTGAAAGTTAATAACTTCATTGAGAGTGTACTGAACTGATAAGTAATCACAAGTCTGCATTGGGCAGTCAATCAAAATTAAAGAGTCATAAATAAATTGTTCCTATATTGTCTTTTCTCATGGTTAGAGTGCACTCTAGATCTACATGAACGTATACATACAACATATGTATGTCTCATACTTGTAGAAAAATATCCACTAATTTATTTTTCCAAGCTAACAAAATGACCTTTGAGATTATAAATGACAAAAATCATCTTTGAGCTATCAAACTAACATTGTCTCCTATCAGAGGGGTGGAAAAAAAAAAAGAGAAAAGGGCAGCTAGTGGGAGAAAAAAGAAAACAAAACAGTCAAAGCTGCTGTAAGGGTAGTGGTTCTATGTCCTGTTATTTCTGTGACAGAAGACATATTTCCCAATAATAGCAGCTGAAGCAAGTCTCCTGATTCTTTTTAATAGCTGCAGGCTGAAGAAAGCAAATGGACTCTTTTCTGACTTTTCAAAGTTACAAATATACTCTATATCTCTTTTGTACTAGAAATCAAATAATATGAGGCTCAATGGAACTGAGAACACTTCTGAAAATACAATGATTAAATTTATCTGGACATCAATTTGCTTAGATATGAAGGACTATTAGTAAGCAAACATTCTGTTGCAACATATATCAAAAAGCCTAGTCACTTTACAGAGTTCACTGATAGAGAGAAACAGAATTATTACAGTGCATTGGCATCAACCATTTTCTCAGCAATGAGCAGCTGTTTTGTAGCCCTGTTAATATTAGCTTTTTAAGAGCTGACAGCACTGACACTTTAAAAGCAACAGCTTCCACCTCTTCTGTCACCGGCGGTTATAAACACCTTAGAGTAAGGGGACAACTGGCAAGGCTCAGGAAGGCAAATTGAGACAAGTTAATTTTCAATGGAAATAAGACAAAAATGTCAGTGCGGAAGAATTATTAAACGTATTAGTTTCAATTTGATACTGAAATTATGGAATAACATGCAAACATAACATCTGCTTATCTTTAGGAATGAGCAGGAAAGGTTCTCCTCACCCTAAAAGCCTCTACAACTTCAAATAAAACACAGGCATTTCTATGTGCGCTGTTAGCAGGTCCAAAACGTTTTTAGAATATAACAAAAAACAAATAGGGAGGCATTTCTCACTGTGCAGCATGGAGGGCAGGACACTTAGCTGAGATAAGGAATAGATTAATTATTTCCTAAGTAGTTGCCTAGTGAACAAATTGGAACTGCTTCAACAGATCTAAAAGGTAGTAGATAGTCATCTGATAATTCGGACCACTCTCTAGGGAGTGTAGGAGGGTAGATAGGCAGGGACTTTATCTGATTATCCTGCGCTCTAGATGGCTTATCTCATTTGCTGAACAATATTCTTTTCGGCATCTCTATCTCTGCCCCCCACCTCTCCCTTCCATGCTTTGATGAAAAATACTCAGATCTGAGGTTTTTCCTCACTAAAGAGCTGTCATGGGTACCATCACACTTTTAAAATTATTATTATTATTTTTGGCAACCATGAATTGGCATCCTCTGTTGAAAGCTCACATTTGCAGAAAATGCCAGCTTTAATTATCCTAGAGCCTTAACTTATCACTGCCAAAATGAAGGCAAGATTGGCATGCCACTTGGGTGTGTTACAAGACAAGGTCAGACATTGAGACATTGCTATTGCTGTTACTAGAATTGTCTACTGCACATAAAAATAGCAGAACAAGAAAAGAAAATCCCTACTAATGGGTAAGGAATATTTAATAGCCTAACAGTGGAATTTTCCTTTTGTTGATTACAGTAACCTCCGACTGCTTTCTCCCAGAGCAAATAAAAAGGCAGACAAAATAACATCCAAGCCTAAACAAGTTACGTACATGGAACATGCCATTCACAATAGACCAAAAATATTATTAATTTTAAATACATTTTTCCAAGGAACCTAAGTTTCCTGGCCTTCTAGTTACCCAGTAGAGTTGCATTTTTCATTATTTTTATATTACTCATGGAATTGAAAATAAAAATTTGCATCATGAAGCATCTTCAAGGAAATCCTGAAGTTCCCCCACTCTAGTGGGAGATGTCACAGCAGAGTGACATCAGAGTTTCCCAGTATCATCTCCCTCCCTATATACAAAACATGGGATTTCCTCATAATTGTATCTTGAATTTAAGACATTATGAAGAAAAAAGAACTCCGACCCAAAAAAATGTTACTTATGTGGGAAAACTCTGAAAAGACTCTTTATGAAACAGTACATGGCAGGTGATATGTCTCCTCAGAAATACAGGTTATTAAATCACATTAAGCCTATCTTCTCTTTAGAATTTGCTATATTCAAATTCAAGCCTTCAAACTGTCTTCAAAGTATTTCATGTTTCAGTCCTGAAATGTAGAAGCCTGTCAAATGCTCCAAAATGAAGACTGTAGAAAAAAAAGCTATGCTCCCCAGCAGAACTGAATGTTTCACAGCATCAATAAAACTTGCATTTCTTTAAAAAGTCTTTAACAAATAATAATAAACCATACCAAAATAAGACAATTCATGTTACATATTACTTCTGGTGGAAGAAAAAATATCAAAGAAATCAATTCTTAGCAGCTTGAGAAATAAGACTTAAGAAACAATTGAACTGGCTAGCATTAGACAGTGCTCTCAGAAACATTAAGAGAAAGGAATAGGTGATCTGCAAGGCATACAGCAGTTCCCTACCAGCTGCACTCAAATGCAACAGAGCGTGAATCTACTTGCCTAAGAACTGCAGCAATCTCAAATCCATAGTAGATGCGGGGTACATTTAACATTGGGCTCGGCATGGGCACAAGGGAGGAAGACCAGCACAGCACCAAAAAGGGCTCGTCTCTAACAGCCTAGAGATGTTCTTAAGTTCTTAAAGACCTGCTCCGTGTTAGGTGTAGAGATTGCTGTAACCCCATTGATCTTACAGGAATAAAGAGGATAAAAGGATATAGATGTGAATACTGATGGATCAAGGACCTGTGATAGCTAATCTGCACTATAAAGAAAATGAACATTTTAGCAATCCTTTTTGGCCACTGATGAGTCTCACAATCTCTTATCGACAGCATACCTAAAAGGCACAGAACAAAGTGAATTTGTAACACTTTGTTGAAGAATAGTGCTATAGCACCAGGGAAATCACTGACAACAATTACATGTAAGCATTGGTATATATTAAATATCATTCTGGACTGTTGTTAACTATGTCAAGGTTATAAGCCAATTTGCATTACTCTGAGAATGCCAAACCCCAACTGGTTCCCAATTTAAAAAGTGCTGACTGTCTAGGAATTGGATAAGACAGGGCAATATAACCTTGTATCTTATGATGCATTTTTATATGCCAAGGACACCATAGCAAACAAGCAACTGTGAAGAAAGGAGAATCTTCGGCTGCCTTCTGGTTTTAGGAATCTCAGATTTGGAAGCCCACTTTGAGATAACTTACACCTTACTCCTTCAAGGAACAAAGGAAAGTTGTGGCAAATCAGGAACCCTGAAGAGATGTAATTTGGGAAGAAAAAAACACCCTTAAAAGTTGTTGATCATGCATGGTTGAGACAAAATCACCCAAAGTCACCTAAAGGAGAAGTGCATAATCACAATGCAGTAGAAATTGCATTTGAAACTGGATTTCAGTGTAAGAAATTGTGAACAGGGAAAGAAACATTAAGTTACAAGAGACAGAACAGCAGACTTTACGGATGCCGGTGCAGTTACCATGACTAAAAGGCGGAGTACAATATTTCGACAGGCCAGCAAAGACAATACTATGAATTACAAACCCATTATTTAGGGTAGAAATACATTTTCAGGAATAGTACAAAATAAAAGATTTGCTATGTCAAGCATTGCTCTGAAGGTACACAGATTTTTACCTTAGTCTGTTCAGTATAATACTCCATTTTTCTGAGCCATTTTGGTTCACCTTTACTTTTTATACTGATTAGTTATCAAGCCAGCAGATCTGTGTCAACGTTAGACCACCTTTTATCACTTTTCAATTGTGAACAGTTTATCTCATCACACGTTCAACCAGGAAGTAGATAAGTCACCAAGCTCCTACAGAGACGTGCTTTTTTTATGCATTATCATAAAACTTAACATTGAGCACTTAAGGATAAAAGGCTTATTAAAATGTGGCGTTTTTTTCATTGGTAGAATTAATATTTCTACCTACATAGTGAAGTTCATGAACTAACACTAGTGAACTGATGAACTCTTCTCTCCATATCCAAGAAATCTATGATAATTCTTTCAAATCACAAAACACAGAATACATAACTCTGTTTTTCAAGTACAAATACTTAATCTGCCGTGGAAAACACTGTGAAGAGGCAGAATCCCACTTAATCATTATTTGCCTGCTACTCTAGAAATATTCTGAGAATATCATCTAAGGTAACTGAAGGCTAGCAGGATCCCTGCAAAGCTCTGGGAGTCTAAGAACTGAAACAGACTACGCCATTTACATGCTTTACACTTAAACTAAAGAGCACCTTAAAAAGAAAAGTTCAAGAAGGTTAGATTTGTTCTCCTGTTCCACATTTAAAAGAGCTTTTCAGGAGACATGTCTGTCTTTCCTCTTGCAAATGAATGAAACAGGTCAGCAAGATCAGTCTTGAGAAGACTCCACATTTTCCATTGGTAAAATGGAAAATTCTCTAATTTTCACTGGTGCAGCCTCACCGAATTCAGCTGAGATTAACAGAATGGATCTCTGAATTCAAAATATTACAAGGCTAAACTAAACGAGATTCACCTTTTAATTCTCTCCAGGTTACACACCTTATTTCATCTGTACACAAGTAAATTCTCAATGCTAATCACTGGCTAGGAGCTTGAGAGTAGCTCTACTAGGCAAGTCTAAGAAGGCCCCTAAGTGGCATATTTTTAAGTGTTCTCTCTCCAGTACTTAATGGGTGTCTGGGCTCCCTGCCCAATTTTTGGAGAGAGATGGGCATTTCAAATGGTGCTACTAAAAGTCGTAATGGGGAACACGGATATGCTGACAGCTAGTCAATGGGAAATGTCAGGGCTGAGGCATTGCCCTTTCTGTGTGTCACAAAACACTCATTTCACAAAACCCACATACACCCATGCTGCCCCTCCATGAGTGCTCCCACCATGAGGGCAGAGCCACACGCTCCATTGGGCACTCGGTCTGGCACAAGGAATCCCGTTGGGTCAGGCAGGGCAGTGTGTCAGTGCAGACCTTGTCCCATGCCAAGCCTGCCTGAAGCCCTTCAGAACAAGGAGAGAAGGAATTCCTGGTTTCCTGCTTCCTTTCTTTAAGACATTAGTGGACAGTACGGTGGACCTTCTTGGGTTTGTCTCCTATTATAAAATAAAACACTGCTACTATAGAGGGAAATTTTTAACAGGGAATAAACTTGATGCTTGAAATAACTCCACATTCTGCAGCTTTCATCTGGGATGGCTTGCAAAAATACTCTATTTAACTCAGCAAACATGACAGGTTTAGAAAACTGGTTTTCTCTCTTTTGTTTCCAAGTGAAAGAAACTGAAGCATATGTCTTCTCGGTATGCTTATTTGTACTAGTCTAAGTAAAAACTGTCACTAAAACCTCTCATGTTTTGCATCTTCAGCTATGGCAACAGACTTCAGGGACTTCAATCTACGAATCTGGTAAGAGGCTCTAACACTCCACAGCCACTGCCTGAAAGCACAGAGCACAGGCTTCCTGCCCTCCCCTGCGTGCTGGTTTTGGCTGGGATAGAGTTAATTTTCTTCATAGTAACATGGGGTAGTTGTACAGGGCTATGTTTTTGGATTTGTGCTCGAAACAGTGTTGATAACACAGGGATGTTTCGGTTACTGCAGCGCAGCGCTTACACAGAGTCAAGGCCTTTTCTGCTCCTCATGCTGCCCCACCAGCGAGCAGGCTGGGGGTGGACAAGAAGTTGGGAGGGGACAGAGCTGGGACAGCTGACCCCAGCTGACCAAAGGGATATTCCATACCTTATGGCATCAGGCTCAGTATATAAAGCTTGGGAAGAAGAAGGAAGCAGGGGACATTCAGAGTTACGGTATTTGTCTTCCCAAATAACAGTTACACGTGACAGATCCCGGCTTTCCTAGAAATGGCTGAACACCCGCCTGCTGATGGGAAGTGGTGAATTAATTTCTTGGCTTGCTTTGCTTGCATGTGCAGCTTTTGCTTTACCTGTTAAACTACCTTTATCTCAACCCGCGAGCTTTCTCACTTCTATCCTTCCGATTCTCTCCCTGATCCTTCTGGGGAGGAGTGAGCAAGTGGCTGCATGGGGCTGAGTTGCCAGCTGGGATTAAACCAATGACTCCAAGACGTTTACACAACATAAAGGAAGAGATAGGGGACTGAAATGATATTGGAGCGTAAATGTCTGGGGGCACGTTTCTCAGTGTGAAAAAACAGCCACAGGTCACTCAACTACGTTTGTAGCTCAATTTAAAAATAAACTACAGTTTGATAAACTTTATCCATGTAAAACTTCAGAAACGTGAAAATACTAAAAAATATTTAACAGATTTATATCTCTGTATTCCTATAGCAGATTTCCAAGCATAAATCATCCAGGGAAAAGAACAATGTCAGGCCCCAAAATAGTATCTACCTACTCCGTTAACCAACTGGAATACTGCACACACAAAATGTTACAGATGTGCAAATAAAGACGAGAAATGGTGCAAATACTGCACTTGCAACACTTCAGTCCCAAGTACAGTGATCGTAACAGTCCAGCTCAGCTGCTGCCTACCCTTGACAAGGTCTGCATGTGTCTGACCTTATGGAAGTCCTCTAGGTTAGAAACTTGCTTCTACATCTGTCCCAAACTGCCTTAAGCGGGCCAAACAACCAAAGATTCACAGATATCCAACAATTAGAATAAGGCAATTCACCTGGCTTGTGAACCAGCAAGAATATTTCTTTGTAATTTACTATTTAATTCCATTATTACATGATAATAATATTACTGCAAACCTAGAGATGCCAGACAAAACTGGAGTCTTGAAACATAAACACATTAAAATATGGTGGCTGTTACAGAAAATGGAGAAAATCTAAGCTAAGGCTAGTTGAAGACTAGCAAGTCTTCAAGAAGTCTTGAGGGAAAATATCAGATATTTTGATTTCCACTACAAGTTCTCTTAGTGTCTTAAACTGCCTAAATTGACCAGAGATACTTATGATTTCTGTGAAGATCAGCCATTCTTTCCATAATAACAAATATGAAAATATAATAAAATGAAAATATTTACACATAAAATTAATTC
Organism: Tetrax tetrax; assembly: GCA_009806455.1. Taxonomy (NCBI): domain Eukaryota; kingdom Metazoa; phylum Chordata; class Aves; order Otidiformes; family Otididae; genus Tetrax; species Tetrax tetrax. The sequence goes on along the minus strand of WHYT01016749.1, from coordinate 356,217 downwards.
AGTAGATTAAGTAGAAGTTACAGTGAATATACTTCCTCTCTTAGGAATTCAGAGAGACATTTTCTTGTGAAGTGCCACCAGTCTTGTTTCTTCTTCACTGGACTGATTCTGCAGAGTATTTGCAATGACAATACAGAGGAGAAACAATGGAGTCTTCAGTTTCCAGCCATAAACTGGACGCCAGAGTAGTGGATGCATTACCACTAACCACATCACTTGTATAATTTTTACATAGCTTAAACAAAATGTGGTAGCCAAGGAAAATATCACAGATGACCTTTGTGATACTGGTTTTCTAGACAGCAGCAGCTAAGAAGAAGCACCAGTTATAAAGAAAAAAGTAATTTATAGGCATGAGGTTACTTGCCCCTTCTCTTGCCAGATTTTCTATTTTTCCTCTCCTCTCCTCTTCCCTAGGTTTAGCATGCATAATGATTAATATACTATTAAATTTTTTGAGTATATTTAGCACTGGAACATAGAGCTAGAGGTGCACTGCTGCTCCAAAAAGCTTACTGTCAAAAGATCAAAAAAAGAGAACTAAAGGAAAATGAGACTCCTCAAACATCTATAATAATCCTGAAATTCAAGCTTTAAATCGCAAACTGTATCTATTTCATGGCTTAGCAAAAAGATACAGTTTTTTATTGGTGGGGAATTCTTTTGCACTGCTCAGATGACAATCCACTACTGGGCTAAATCTTCTCATTCTAAATGAGATAATCACTACTTCTAAAGTACATCATTATGTTCTTCGCGTCAGAGAAAAAGTTTTAGAGGAAGTGGAGGGAAATCCATAGGACCATGGTCATGACTTATGTGGAACTGTAAGTTTCAAAACTGTTTAAATGAGGGGAGAAACAAAATTCTGTACTCAGATAACTAACAAAGAACTAAAAATTTTAATTTTAGTCATTAACTTCTGCCTAACTATCATTCTTTCATTGCTGGTTCAAAAATATGAGAAAGAAACTGATTCACTACATGAAGCATCTTAAAATAGATGAGTGGTCAAATAAAAAGATGTTCACACATCATTTTGTGCCCAAAATTTATGTTAGTCTACTGCTTGTTGAAATTACATTTCAGTTGCATTTTTGTTTTCCATTTCCTTGTTAAAACATATCTGACACTAAATTTCCCTAGCTGGAAAATAATGCTCATGTGGGATGCCCAGTCACTTTTGAGACAGATGAAGACATAACTCATGTCTTTGGTTGAGGGAAAAACTGATCATCCTGAAGAAAACTACTACACAGTAGTGTGCTTTGAAATCCCATAGGAGGTTACTCTTAAAAACAGATTCATTTTAAATTACACACAGCAATATTCATTCTCCAGCTTCAGGTTTTGGCTATAGATCTTGGATGCCATTATCTTAAAAGTAGGAACAGACACATCAACTCAGCAGCAAAACTTACAGGTTTTAGAGCAGATAAAAGATTGTTTGTTGTGAGCCTTTGAGTATTGCCAGTCACTTAGGGTAAATTGAGCATGTAAGGCATGGAAAATTAATATGGAGAGATAAAAATTGTAGATAGGACCATTTTCTTTGATTTCTATTCAGAGGTACAGAGATGCTGTTAGGAACCTTCACACCTGGAGAGATGTATACATAAGTATGTATATGCACCTGTTTGAATTACCATTATTTTCTCACTTTTTTTTTTTGGCCCTGACAATCACATCTTTCAACTCTTCTACAGGCAGCCTAATTGTACAAGGCCCACAGTTCTGGCAAAGATTACAGCTATTTTATCATAATTAGCTATTTAGCCACTTTCAGTTTTTCACAGAAGCTTTCTCCCATGCACATACAGGGACAATATACACCTACTATACACGGCTCTACTGTCACAGCTCCTCACCTAAGAGCACCCACATGGATGCAGAGCAGGATCTCCAGTGTTGTACACCATTGTGTCACACAAAATCAAGATTGAAATGACACCAAATACACAGCATAGCAGCAGTTCCCATCAGATCAATAACAAGTTGCAACATTTACTGGAAAGAAAGGCATTGCAACTACAAGGCACCATACCAAGGTAAGAAGATGTATAGCTAAGCTTTTTGCCATCAGTTCTGAAAGCAGAGAGGATGGAAAGAAATTAGCTGTTTTAAGAAGATAATAAGTAACAAAGAGGAATACGCTATGAGCCTAGACACAAGGAAAGGCGATGGCAAAGCACATGCCTGCGTTCAGAAAGATAAAAATGGTGAGAAATAGAGCACGTTCCCAGTGTGGTATGGTGAGGAGAACCTTAACAGTTCAATCACAGCCTTCATTTCTGCTCAGACGCCAGGAGCACAGCTCTGAAAATCTCAAATTAGGTTATTTTCCTGTTCCTTTCACGTCACAACTATATTTAAAACATACATTACACATGTGGAATAATGTCATGGTTATTTGGTATAAACTCCATGAGAGTCAGGTTAGAAATAACTTATTAAATATAACTTGCAGCTGGAAAAAACATTTCTACACTGCCATCTCAGTTCCTCATCCCTCTCTAAATAGGTTTATACAGTTCCATCTTACCCCTAAGTGGTTAATTCAGACCATTTTATCCTTATAAAACAGAACCTTATCCCTAGTTAACTATTAAACCACTATTCCATTGCTCTCAATGTGAGCCATAACAAGAGAAACCTACTTGAACAAGTAGTGTCCCAGGTATTGTATTAGAAGGTAATCAAATTTGATCAAAATCAGAACATAATCCTCAATCCATTGACATGCAGTGATTCTGTATCATTTCAGTCCTGGTCTTATTCGATGAAATGCCAAGATGAGTTGAGGAACATGATGGACAGAGAGAATAAATAAGGGCAACACTGCATAGATCGTCTACTCAGCATGGCCCAGCACAAGTTCTCCAGGTATTTGCCTTTTCTATCTCTCAGACCTTTCTGAGATAACTGAGGCAATGCTCTCCCACAAAATCCCCAAAAAATTCACCAGCACACTGTTCCCTGCATAAGACAACAAGAGAATACAGTGGTAGAATTTGGATTTTTTATTTAAAAAGCTGTTCACAGAAACTGACAACTTTCTCCTTAAAGTAGAAGATAGAATTAAATCAACCTGAAATCTAATTAATTATCTTTCCACTCTTTAATACATAATTACTTAATTTAAAAATGAAATGCTCCTTGTAGCCAAATGTTAGGAAAACGTTAAAATTGTTCATATCCGGCTTATATCTAGACACATTTCTGATTTATTTTTCCTCTATAACTTGTTCCTCAGCTTTCAATTAGTAATGATACCCTGCTGCCCTGTTGACATCTTGTTGCCTTCTTTAACAAATAAATAAATAATAATTTTAAAATCTATTACATATTAGTCCAGTGGATTGTAAGACTTCCATTTTAATAATAACTGGGCATGTTTTACCATGTAGACTAGCAACACAGCTTCCAATTTGACTTCTAAAATTTTATTTTAGAAGTAAGTCTACTTAAGACAGCATAAAATGGCCATTACGTATCCCTAACAGTCTCTAAGGATGACTTGCCCTAGCACCTACAGAAAGAGAATACCAAGATAAATTAAAATGTGTGCAAATCTAAGGTATTTATTCAACTGACTTATTTACATGCAAAGATCTATCAGTATTATATAAACAAACACAGAGGGGAAGGATCTTACAAGGCATTAGTGATAAGCCGAGAATATCTTTTAGCTAAATTACTGTTGCTGAGTATTTTAGAAGTGCAAACAGTCATTCTGAATGGGTCACTACTAATGTAAAGTTGAAAATGCAGAGATTCCTGAATGGATTGTGTTTAGCCTGCAAAGAATAAACCCTAAAATTGTAATTCTTGTTAAAATACATTGGAAAGAAACTGAAAAATCCAATTCACAGCTTCCCTTTCTGTCTCATCACTGCAGGAGCCACAGGCAGCTTGTATCACATGTGCTCACCCCATGAAGGACTCTGCAGTATCACAGCATCCAAATGGTAAACACTGATCCAGACCAGGATTGCCCAAACACCTCTTTGGCCGTCATCACCTTCTCTGACAGCTGTTCAGCTCCAGGGAGGGAGTGGGATGAGGTGGTGAGCAGCCAGCAGCTCTGTCTTGCAAGAGAACTGAACATCCCCCACCACCCCCCTTGCATAACATGGGGTGTATCCATCAGGCCATTACCCTGCGAAAGCTAAGCAGGCTTTCTGCTTGTGTTAAAAGCTTAGGATGGAAGAAAAAGAGGCCTTTTTCCAAATCTGCAGCCAGGAGTAATGTGTGCAGGCTCTACCAAGTGCAAAACAAGGAATTATCTCCAGAATGGACTACAAAATTATGAACAACAAATTAGACTTCAAAAAAGTCTTCTAAAAAAAACTGTGTCACACTTCAGTGTCAAGGACAGGCTGATGCAGTTCTGATCATTTTCAAAACTGAGGTACTGGCATTGCATAGAAATACTACTGCAGGCGTGAACCCACCTTCTTGGGTCTGCAGCCAAGACTCCCAGCAACAGGCCCATTACCATACAAATCAGACAGAGCTCATATAAAGAAGAAAACATTATCTTCCAACATCTGTGTTTGGAAAATTTATCTCAAGCTATGTTCTATATGGTTTATCTCCCAGGGAAAGTATCATTGCCACGCAATTACTCTCGGTGCAGGCAGACAAGAAACGCAGCTCAGCTTGAACGGTCTTACAATGGGGGTAAACACATGACGTGAGAAACTTTACACTCATAACACTTCCTATTTACTCTGTAAGTGGATGGATTATTCTTTCCATGAAAGTCATTATGTGTAGACTATAGAGCAGGAAATTAAAAACCAGAATACTCTATGTCTTGTTTGCATTTCAGTAATTTGCTGGTCCACAAATGTGCTGTTGTTTTTCAGCACTTAGTATTCTATTATTAGGAGACCATGGATCATAATGGCTTCTACTTGTCTCTATGGGTTACATGTATTTTCCTACTGTTGTATAGAATTCTTAAAAGTTTAAAAAAAATAAAGACTATGTTCTATGTCAGTGATATTCATGGATGTATGCTTTAGCTGCAACGATACATACTTTTCTCAAATAGTAATTTTCATTGAAATAAATGAAAAAGCACTGGCACAACTGAGCACAATTGACCCGTCTAGTGTTAAAATAGGTTTACATAAAGTGAGAGCCATTATAATTTCTCATTTGGAACAGCACCAATTTAGTAAAGACTGTATTAGGTGCTCTGTTTAGCAAAACACAGACAACAGGCTTGTAAGTTACATGGCAGAAGAAAAAATTAATCCACTGAGGTTTGTATATCTATATATCAGGAGACTGATTTTTGCTTTTATGAAAATGTTTCAATTCACATGTTCTTTTGTATTGTATAATGCTTTATTTTGGAATTTAAGTATTACTTAGGTATATATTATATTATATATTATATTAGGTATCTTAGTCTTTCATTTCAGTTCTACTTACATAAGCAAATTATGTTTAGTAAACTAGAACTACACTATCAAGACATAATACCAACAGCCTCAATAGTATCAAAGAAACAGCCTTTACACTCTCTAATTTTAAGTGGAGAAAGAAAAGGGCTAGTAGTCTGGGTTCTCGCTCTATAGGATCAGAGTCTGCAGACGAAATATCTTGCTCTTAACTGCTGTTATAGAGACAAGCTATCCATTAGCCAGCATCCCAGTTGGATTAGGGAGGGATACCAGCATTGTGTGTCCTACTCAGTAACAAAGTGACAGCCAGCACAACTCCCAGGCACAAAGGGGACATTCCCCCTGGGGAACTGGGCTGAGCAGCCCTCTACTCTGATGAAGCTAGTGAGCCCACCTACCATAGCAATGTTGAGCAAGGAGCACTCTTTAATTCAAACTGCAAGTAAACAGCATGAGTGTTTTTCCCTTTAGATTACACAAGAGGTGGAGCTAGGCAGCACACGTCAAGCACCCATGACATCTGGTAGGAAAGGCTGCAGAACAAGGAGGAAACCCCAGCAAACCTCACAGGTGTCTGAGATACAGCCCAGCACAAAATAGAAGTTAGCTGTGTAAGACGTACATACACAAGCCATTATCCACACACTAAACAACAAGAAATGTTATTCAACAAGAATAATTCACCATGGTTTGGATACTTAGTCCTGCTGGGGAACACTTTTTAGGAAACAAAAATAAAAAAGTGCCTAACAGCTGGGGTTTTTGATAGTTCCCAGGTATGCACACAACCTGGCCTCAGCCATAGATTTTATGTGGGAGGACACAAATTGATTAATTTATACATGAGGCATTTTCCAAGCATGACTTTCCAAAAGAATACAAAACTTCCTTTTCTGTTTCCTTCCTGTAGAAATTGGCAGCAAATAAGGATTTTCGCCTACTACCATCTTCTTAATGGTAGGAAGGCAGACAATATCAGTACAGAGGCTTTGTTGCAGAATTCACATACTTTGTGCCAGTAGGAGAAGGTGGAATCTCCTACGTCTTCTTTCCCCCAGTGTTATTTAACAAATTTCCTCCTCTCACTCCTTGTAAGTTAGACAACTCATATTTCATTGATGTATCTGTAATAGATGTATCTGTAATAAAAAAGTGTGTCCTACTTTAAGCTAATTTACTTCAAAATTGCCACTCAACTTGTAGTGGTATACTTATTTGCAGTACTTCACTAACTGACATGACTTTACAGGGTCTCGAAATTATATTTTAAATTAACTCCTTGGAAAACAGGAATTAAAACTGAATGAAAAGAAAGAAATAATGTTATGTCACCTCTCATTTCCATAAGAACGTTAATTTAAAAAGTAAGTTAAACTGTATAACACTGTCATTGGCAGGAAAACCCCATGACTTGTAGACACAATCCTGTTAAAATAAAATAAAATAAATAATCCAATCAGTAAATATATGTGTTTTCATCCAACACTACCAAATACCCATATAACTCACCATCTCTCTCTTCCCACACAATTCCCCAGTTAGTGATCAAAAGCAAAGACAAAAAACCTTGACTTCTCTCCTGGCTGTAGAGGAAAGAAAAAGTGGTTTGATTTTCTATGGGGGACAAAAGTCACCTGTATACCTACCATAGAAACAGCAGGCTACGGAAGTAAGAGTTGTCTTCTGTTGTTTAGATAACACAAGTGTTGTTTTACAATATTTTTATTTAGGCAACAATAATGACTCAACATCATATACATATATGGTCAGCAGAACATCAAGGAGAGGACACCTAGTGGTGATCTGCGATAATTAGGATTTGTACCATGGAAGCAACAGATTGAAATGGATTGGCAAAGCTATTACACACTTACTTAATTTTTAAGCACTTTAGTAAGATCTAGCATTCAAGCAAGCTTGTATTTATCAGCTTTTATGGATCATCATTACTCTGATTCTGAGAAATAAAACAGTAAAAAGTAGAATAAGACATGTCTGTCTGATATGCTCAGAAATATGTTTCATTAAACACCTGAGCTTTAGCATCAGCTAGAATGAATCCTTAATGCTTACGCAGGTTCATGAACCATGAAAAGGTCTGGCAAATTGAAAACCAGATTTCAGTGCAAGTCAAACCAAAACAAGACATGGCTGCACTTTACAATTATCACATATTTTACTACATGATGTTTTACAAAACATAACCTTTATTGTACATCTTGCAATAAGCATTAAGTCACTTTAAAATTGCTTCTAATTCTACATAATCAGACATCTCAGAAAGAGAAGGAGTTAGGGTACAGTTTTAGAAGCACCACTTCTATTTACTCATACATCTACTAGGTCTTGTCCTGTGATTAGTAGCTTTAAGCAAAGCTATTAAAGTGTGGTTTTTAAGCAGCTTTTGGAAAATATTATTATTTCAAAGAATTTGTAAAGCAAAGTGGCATATCATTTGACATGTAACAATGTATTTATTCCTAATTGTTCATATATTTTATTTTTAATTGTTCAGTTATCTATAAGCATATTTAACCAAGAATAACTTACTAGTTTCATGCAAACCTATGTAAAATGTTCGGGGGTCAGCAGCTTAGGCAGTCTTATAGAATAAGTTAAAGTAAATAAGAATTAGGTCCAGTACCTCCTGTTCAGTATTTTTAGGTACCTATGCTGAAAAAAAAGAAATCCAAAACAAAACCACTTTCTGAAATTACTGCAAAGGTATAATTTCTACAATCGTCCATTTAAATAAAAATTTTTCTTGCATGTTACAGTATATAATTTGGTTAAGTACGTATATGATCTGTTTGTCAACATCTTCACTATGAGGGATCAGGTTGCCCAGAGAAGTTGTGGATGCCCCATCCCCGAAGTGTTCAAGGCCGGGTTGGACGGGGCTTTGAGAAAACTGCTCTAGTGGAGTGTCCTTTCCCAGGGCAGGGGGGTTGGCACTAGATGATCTTTAAGGTCCCTTCCAACTCAAACCATTCTATGATTCTGTGATTCTATGATCCGAGTTGTAAAGGGCTGGAATATTAGATACTGTAGCTAAAAAGTAGTTTTAGGACAGTGTGAATTTTCAAATTCAGTAAATTAATTCCTGCCAACACGTCTCCCATCCTTTTGTTAAAATGTTTCTTCCCATTTCTACTGAGTCATTCATTTGGATAAGCTATTAACATCAGACTGATAAGAATGTATCAATCAGATTTCATATATATTGCACCACATTACAGTTCCCTCATTAACAGTTAAAGAGAAAGCTCCTGCAATGCATACATTATTTACCTCAATAGTACTCTACATGCCTGTTAGCAGCATGATCTTAATGTAATTGATTTAAATTATGTGGAAATAGATAAAGAAAATTAGCATGTTTCACTGGTATCATATAAAAATCTTCTGAATTTTTGCTTATTCATCTGAAAGTTCAGTATACTGACCAACTGAAGTCCAGATATGTGATACTAAAAAAGGAATAGCTCAAACAATTTCAACCTGCCTTTTCTGTTGGAGAACGTATAAATACCTCAATGGGAAACAGCCTTATTACACAACGTGGTTTGTTCATCAGTAAGTTTTCTCTTGGCATGTTATGAAGAATGAGTTTTGCTGGCTGTCCTCTCAGTATTTTTGACATAATGCTCATCATTCTGGATCCAGATACATAGTATTTCAGATTTATCTGCACTACATTTAAAACCAACATGTCAGCCTATACACAAAAACTATTAAATCCTTTTAACCACACACAAACAGGCTCCAGTTCTGTGGCATAAAAATTAGTTAACAGATGCCTCCTGTTGTGCATATGCAAATAGACACAATACAGAAAAGATTAGTATCAGCAGCAAAGGTCTCACTTACTATGGGATCTTCATATGATAACAAAGCCAAATATGAAAATCCATGACCACCATAATTTCTGATATCTGTAAAATGCCAAAAAGAATGATTTTTCTTGCACACATTTCATGTGACAATTTACCAGACCCTCATTCAGTGTATATATACACTGTTTCCGCCTGTTCTCACAGTCCTCAGAAATCTTTTTTTAAAGCAGTCAGCAAGCTTCTTGCTATTTTAATGCAGGTTCAAAAAAAAAAAAAAAAAAACAAACCAACAAAAACAAAAAGCAAAAAACAAAAAACCATTCAGACTCTCTTTCACCTTCTTGAAACAACCAGGGAGCACTATAACATGTTATCAAACACAAAAAATATGAACTCCACTTATTTTTCGATACTTGCCAAATAAAGTATCATACAAGAAATACTTCACAAGTTACTAGTGGAACCAAAGGTGAAGTTGCTATCAAGCAGCCATTAACTAAAGATTAAATAGACCAAACACCAGCTATTGGTGGTTTGGACCGCATCCTCTGGTCACTTCCAGTCCCACTTAGTGGCCAATTCAACTGTTTTTTATCTAGAATACCTGATTTAGCTTTGACAACAGACAGAGGGGAAAAAAAAAAAAAGGTATTAATTTTTCTGCTTAGTAGGGCTTTATAGAGGCAAGGTATTCACTCAAGCTACCAGAAAACAATGTCATTGAATGAATTTCAGAAGGTTGTCTCTCTGTGAAGCACAGAGGAGAAAAAAGTACAGCTTTATGCTAAAACTGCAAAATATGCTTAATCATTTGCCTTAGTTAAATTGAGTACAAAACTGCAGTGCTCTATTACTATGTCAAAAACCTAGTTACACTGCATTACAGGCAAAAAGAAGTAGAATTTACAAAACACAGTAATAAAAAATAATGACCTATTTCAGGAGCCTTTTGAGAAACAACTATAAATTTATTAGACTTTTGATACTTAGTATCATCCAGCATCATGCCATTCTTAAATATTATCTGACTTGATTTGTGAGATGGCTTTGCATTTAGGTTTCTGTTAAACTAGGAAGTGGATATAATACTGGAGATAACCAGCAGAAAAAGCACCAGAAATGGTACCACATCATCCTTCAATATTCATTTAATTAAATAAATCTTTATCAGAGCAGGTAAATAAATTTATGCAAATCTATTTAGTTGTGCTTCCACAAAAAAAAATGCATTAAAAAATAATTCTCATTACACTTCCTGCAAGAAGGGTTTAGAAACCAGCAGTTATTTTTCTCATGGTTTTAGCACTTCTTTTTAAAATACATTATGATATTTAGAAGTACAGAAATGGGGACAAGCAAGAAATGAAATGACTGAACCATGATGGTATATGCCAAAGCATTAAACACTTCCTAGTCATGAGCATGCCAAATTAGGAGTAATAATTTCCTGGAAATGTCACCATGTCAAATTGGCAGGCAGCATAAGGTCACATGTGGAAATAGCGGAGTTGACAGTTTAGAAGGCAATGTCTCAAAATCTGAACTAACAATTTTTTATAAAGAAGGTCAGTATTTGATATATTCAGCCTTCAAACAATGAGAATTCTATGAAACCTACTCAATTATAAATGGATTCAATTTCTCTTGAAATAGAAAAAATATGAGCATGTATTTTAAGTTCTCTGTTATTATAAGAGTTTTAACTTCATACGTTTAAGTGCTAGTCACCAAACTCAAATGTAGATTTAGGTGGTTGCTAAAATTTCCAGTATTCTCAATAGGAGCCCATCCATGCTTATTGTGCTGATGGTCCTACACGTATTTTTGGTCTTTGTTGTTAGCAGAGAGAAGACAGTTACTCTGTGGTTTTGGTTTTTTTTTCTAAAAAGTCCTTTCTACTAGCACTTGTATGCAATCATAATAATTGGTGATTCCATTCTGGTTTTTTTGTAGCTCTTCAGAGAGATGTGACTAGTTTTTTGTACAAATAAGATCTTAGGAAATAATGTTACAACCATATAAATCTTACCTCTTCCCACTGGTGTATGTATCTAATCAGTCTTGAAAGGCGTAATAAACGTAACAGGCTGAGGATTTTTGTAAATCTCACAATACGAAGTGCTCTTGCTGTCTTGTAAACCTCCGAATCCATTCCTTTTTCTACAATGAGAAAGATATAATCCACTGGTATTGATGAGATGAAGTCAACCACAAACCAGCTTTTTAGGTAATTCATCTTAATGATTTTAGGGTCCAGTATTATTTCAGAGCTGTCTTCATTTACAGTCCCAGTTCTAAAATTCATGATCAAGTCCAATAGAAAAACAGTGTCTGATGCCACATTGAAAATAATCCATGGTGTTGTTGTTTGTTCTGTGAAGAATGTGATTCCAACGGGTATAATGACAAGGTTTCCAACCATCATTATGAGCATGATTAAGTCCCAGTAAAACCTAAAAAAAAAGGAAGAAACAGAATGGTTGATGTAATGTGGTAAAATATGCTTAGAAAAATGGATCTCTATCATGCTGCCAACTTCACCTCAAGATACCTGAACATTTGTTAATACTAAGAAAACTGTCATTGGTTTAACTCATTCAATATATTCATATTCAGTAGAAAAGATAAAGTAATTAATAAATTTAATTATGTGCCTTCCTTCTCAAGAATACACATCTAGGACAACAACAGGACTGCTACGGCTTATTGCCCCATGATATATATGAAAGATTTGCATGCGTAGCACTCAGTAGGCTTATCCAGACTCCTGCCAAAACATGTTAGTGTGTGTGTTTATATACCTAAAAATGATGTCTCGTGCCAATCAGAAGTGTTTTAGCAACGCAATATCTTTTTAAGACTTCTGTCCAAATGGAAATCCAAATATCTCACAGATAACATACCAAATGCAAGTATCTCTTTGCAAATGTACTCATATCATTACAGTGATGGAATAAAATTACAGGAAGAGAAAAAAAAAAAGCACTGAAGCAAAAAATAGAAACAAAAATCAGATAACATCAAAACCTTCATCCACTTTTCCAGCCTGAATTGAACTTGCATGCACTTTTACAACCTCATAGTCTATCTTCTTTCAGAGCTATCTGAGAAGTCTGGACAAAAATAGCTGCAACTTGCATCATATAAAATGGGTACAGCATTTCACAATTTTGCTCTAGAAGTATCTAAAGGCTCCTCTCTAACACTGTTAGAATGCTGCTAACAGTGCTTGATACAGATGGTAGAGAGCCAGACTCATTACTTCAGTATCCATTATAGAAATGGTGAGTAAACCCACCTGTTAACATAAAATATGCATCTATCCTGATGGAAGATTTCCAGGGGTTGGTTGTATATACCCAACAGATTTCAAGAAAATTAGGATAACTCCTAAATGCTAAATTTTCAAATAAAATTATTCTTGTTCGATAAAAGAACTGAAATGGAACTTGAGACAGCCTGAACCCAAAACATGCCCTCTTAAGAACATGATCTGTTCAACTAAACTGGATTTGGAGAAGCACAGAAACCAGTCAACAACAGTTCCCCATGGACTCATTAGACTTTCTAGAACATGAGGCAGAATGGCTCTGCAACTATCCCCCTGCTCTGGCCCTCCGTCGCAGTGGGGCCCTGCATGGTGGACATTTGATGGACATGCCACCAGCACACCACTCCAGCAGTGACTTCCAGGCCACCTCCATCATACTAGCACCCGCCTCCTGGCATGGAAGAAATACCTACATCTTGGTAAAGGTTCACTGCACTCAACAGTAATAACAGTTTAAGTTGCCACAAAACATTTCAGAGCTATGAGTTTAGTTTTTGATAGACTTGCACAGAACATATGGATTACACTAGATTTCGGAGACGGCTTCTTGTATTTGCCAAATGATCCAGGTTTAAAAATTCCCTTTGTTCCATGTCTATCTGTGAAAGCACTTCTGAGTTTACAAATTGCTGATCTGAGAATATAAATAATCAACTGTAACTGTAAAACACACTAAAGGAATAGTAGCATTGGACTTGAGAGTGAGATGAGCATTCCCAGTTTTAAAAGTCTTTATTCCAATATAAACCCACAGAGATCTATCATTTGAGAGATTAGATGGCAAAGTACCTTTAACTGGTACTCAGAAATTGCATGAAATAGACTTTACAAGTAATTCCCAATGTACCACAATGTGATTTATGTCTTACACATTTTCAGTCTTACAGTAAATGTGAATACTAAGTGCTATAAATATGCAGTTTTATCCAGGCCATATGTATTTTTGCTTAGCATGTGATCATATTCACCATATCTGCACCACATCTGGCAAAAATTTCCCAGTTTCTCTTATCTTTTTAAATTAATGTAGTAGGCTTCCTGCTGTGCTAGATTCCTTTTCAATAATCAAGAATTACCATACAGAAGGAACCACTAAATTAATATATGACTATGATCTACAAGGACAATTACCACAAACACTTTTCTAATGCTATCAACAAAAATACTTGCCAACACTGTTCTGGGAGAATGAACATATCCAAGGAATCCTGAAAATGAGTGGAAAACAACTAGGAAGTAATCACAAGAGGTGTACTTGTAGCTCACTCCTAAGCAAAGCACTGCTTAATTTGAGAATTTGTGTTTCACCAGTACAGGGAGCAGTTAACGCAACAAAGAGTAACCAAAGCCGCACAACAACCAGCCACCCAACCAACATAAAATATAATACAGAAACAGATGTTTTTATTCTACCGTAATCTGCAGTTTAAAGGATTGTATTTATTGTGATTATGCAAAATGCACTGGCAGTCCTGATGCTGAATGTCAGCAAAAGTGGTAGCATTAGGGCTTTAGTAATAAAATAAGATTGAATGCTAAGGACTACAAGATTGTACCAGTTCTGTGTTTTGATTTTAGCCCAAAATATTGTATAAGCTGATTAGTTAGTATGAAAAACTCTCATTGTATTATGATTTATATTGCATTTAGAAAAGAATCAAGTATTTTTTTTAGGAAGATGCTTCCAAATGCCATTCTGTTGGCCACGTTACATGGTATTTTTCTTTCAGGTGAGAAAAACTAGATGCAACTCCCTATATTGCCCTTCTGTGACCTGCGCAGAGAAAGTAATACAATGCGTTCCTTGCCTACCAGTTCAGAACATCCTACTATTCATGTAACTAAGAGCGAGCTGAAAAGCTTCACAGGACGATGCAAGGAGCTGCTATAGAGACACAGACATAGCCCTTTGTTTCACACTATTTTTAGCATTATTTATTTATTTTTGCTACTCGCTCCCCCACCAGTGTGTATGGTTAGAAATTTAAAACTTACAATCTCAGAGTTTGATATTTATGTAAGTTATTATAAAATGTTGACAAAAAGCAAGAAAGAATAGTCCTCTGACACAAAATTTTTAAGAATGTGGCAAAAAAAAAAAAGAGCCTGGGGGTAATGAGATCTTTCAGAGCTTGTAATGAGAAGCAAGAACTGACCTTAGCCCCACAGCAAACAGCTATAGAGCTTACTGCTCCTCTGAAGCTAACTCAGTACCACTACTACTGGTTGCCATTAACTGAAGGTACAGAGGTCAACTGAACTATTCCTGAAACTTTTTTAATGCTTCTAAATAACTCCGAAGTTTAATATCTCTACGTGAAAAAAATCTCCAAGTATTAGAAAAGTATTTAAAAAAACCAGGTTTACTGCATATTTTTCTACATTTCAAAAAATTATTTTATTCAGAATTTTTTTAAAAATCATACATATTATTACTTTGCTATTCTCAAATAAAACTAGTTAGATTCACAGCCCTTTTTCGGTGATCTTTTTACTAATAATTTATCTACTATCCTTTCAAAACTTACAGTAATAACACAGTGTTTTTTACAGCTCTGGAACACGGTGCTGAAGCTTTAGTGGTTTATTTATTGCTACAGGCTATCCTGGGTAGGATGAACAGTCTGTTCAAAATGAGTGCCTACTCAAGCAGTGACAAAGAACTACTTGGTATTAATTCATCAACGTTTGTACTAAGCTTAATAATGTAAGACACTATGAATTCTAACAGGCATTTTATTTTCCACTTTATATATCCAACCCAGAGAAACCTCAGTCTTAAAGAAGGAAATTTCAGCTCTAAGTTAATTTGCTCCATAAGTTGCTGTGTCTACAATTGTGTAAAAAGTCATTCAGATTTGCTTTCTCTATTATTTCCTGCTTGCTACCAATTGACAGAGTAGTCTCTATGTCCTCAAATGAATGTAGTTTGATAGATAATTACCCTTACAGTACACCCAGATTGACCCAGCAGAAGTTGTCAGTGGTCTCATAAACCACACAGCAGGGTGAACAGCATCTCTAAGGCACCGAGTGCTGTGACTTGAGGCTATAGAGCAGATAGGGCTTTGCTTAAGATTAAATTTGTGGAGTCTCCAGAAAGATCATAAAAGTCTGATTATTTAACAAAAAAAAAGAGTAAACTATGTCAGTAACACTGCATGAAATTCAGTCACAAATACTCAGGAGCCATATTATAAAGTAGAAGGTCTTTGAAAAAGATATTCATTCAAATTGCTTATAAAATGTCTTTCAAACCAAATCGGATGCATCTGAGCCATGATTTCACTCTACACATTCAGAGAATCAAGAACTGTAAAAAAATTTCACAAGCTTTTCATGGAAAACTTGCCTTCTCTTTAGTTAAATATTTTGATTGACTAGCAGATGCTCAGTGAAATGAACACTGACCTTTTTTTATCTCACCTTCAAACACAGCTTGCTTTCTTTTGCTTCATGGATCATCAGTTCACCTAACAGAGAAATCAATATCCTCTATAGAATAAAACAATCTTAGTAGAAATAATGGCAATTTAAAACTTTATTATAAGCACTAAACTTGGTATCATCCATGTCACAATTTGATTCTCATAGGACATGCCATCTTTCTCTTGCTGTGCAACTATATTATTGTCTTAGCAAGAGAGAGCAAAGCTAGACAGGCCTGAAAGCATCTGCATCTTCCAGATAATTACTGGAATGTGTTGGAAGGGACAGGAGGATGAAGAAGGGAGGGGTTTGTTCAGAGGACCCAAATTCTTTTCATGATTGCACAAGTGTCTGTGCTCGAACACTTTCTGAAAAATCATCACTACTTTTTTTCACAACCTGAAAGTGAGGATATCCCCTTCTACCCAGCTATCCATTTTCATGCTGCCCCTCTGTCTCTTTCCTACACATACACACACATAGAGGAAAGCATGCTGCTTCTGGGAAGAAAGCATACAAATTAAATATGAAACTCTTTCTATTTTAGCAAGAATAATTGCATTCAACATCCTCCATGGAACAAATTATGTTTAAACATTGCAAATCTATTGTGGAGTGCTTCTGTAATTTCAGGTCAGCATATTTTTTTTATTTTAAAATTCCCAAACTTAGAATATACCATACCCTATCTGTATGATCACTTTAATACAAATGCTTTAAAATTACTTGTGAAGTGTCACTGCTTTACACTGGTCAGTTTTGCACTAGGAAAACAGGTTACTTCTGCAGTTGTGTTGTCCTTCTATAGAGATAAAGCTTTCCTCATCTGAGTATACTTAATTTTGCAAAGCTTTAGGAAGACAAAAGGTTGAGTTTGTTTTTTTGTTTCGTTTTTAAAAGATAAGCTACTGTCCTGAAATTGTAAATGTATATTTATTCTCCTCTATTTCCGCTCTGGCAGCTTTCAGCTTATGTTAAATAAACACATAAGAGGAATTCTGCAAGGCTAAAACCAAGTGTTTGTCTTGACTTATGCCTTTCAATTGTAAAGCACACACTATAGTACAAACAGCATCTCCTACACTTCAGGTGCTGAAGTTGAAGAGCAGAAATATTTAGTAGAAGCCTGTGACACTTTCTCAGGTCAAAATTTCATCAATATTTGCTATTCTTCTTTCATTTAAAGCATACCACGCTTAAGAAACTGTCGCTGACTTAGCTAGGAAACCTGCTGAAGCAGCAGAAAGGCTCTCTCTACATGCCTGAAGCTGGTCAGTCTGGGATAAGGCACAGTTCTGAAAACTCAGTTTCCCTGCTCAAATTATGAGCAGTGCTAGACTTGGCAATTTTCCAGCTTAATGGTTTCATTCTGATTCAGACTAAAAGCAATTAAAAAAATAAAATAATAATGAAGTTTTCACACCACCAGAAATCTTCATATGATTTCAGACTAATACTGAAGTCTTACACTTCAAGGTCGGTCATGTACAGTAGAGATTAAATTTATGTGCCTTGCTTTTATTTTTTAAATATTGATGCAACTTCTTACCTGCTAGAAGAAAAGGAATTCAAAGAGAGATTAATACAAGTCAGCAATACGGAGTCTTCTTTTTTTATACAGCCATAGAATGTATCTAAAAATTACAAACTTGCACAATTTCAAACAGAGTTAATTAGTTTTATCTGATAACTAAATACACTTAGCAGTGGAGATTTGCAATTTGTTGCTCAGTTGTGATTCTATGCACAAGGCAGATTAGATAAATGCAGCTCTCAGGGGACTTGATCAGAGCCCAGTGAGGCCAATGAACAGTACTTTACTACTTTCAAAAGGCTTTGGTTATGGCATTTGGTTAGGTTTAAAGCTTCACTGCTTCGAAGTCTTGATTACTAGAAAAGAAAATCACAGAAATGTCCATGGAAAGGGACTATAAAATTAACTAATTAATATTACACATATATATATGTAAATTTTAGAATCATAGAATCATTTTCAGTAAATTCAAGTAAAATTTAAGTAGCGGATATTCCATCAAAATATTTTTAATTCTTGGTACATATACAATAGGTTCTGTCTAAAGTTTTTATAGTATTTTACATGCATTAACAAATTGAGTCTCAGATTTCTGAGAAATAAAGGTAGAGGAGTAATGTTGCCCTCACTGCACACGGAAGGGGAAGAAGGATAGGACAAAGAGAAATTTATATAATATGCCAATATTATTTAATAACGAGTCTCTTTGGTTTTAGACAATAATCCCCTACCACAAATGCTTGACTACATCTGATGTTTGCAGTTGCTTTTCCTACAGAGAAACATTAAACTACGGTAGAAAGAATTAAAGCCTGACCTCCACTTAACCTTGGGCAAAAACCGTGCACCGCTGTCACTGGAGCTCTGATACTGCTGTTGCACTCCCCCATCTTTACACAGTTCCTTCCTTCTTCACCCTCATTCCTCGGTCAAAAAGCACAGTAGTGCTCCTGTCCAGATAGCTACCAGCTTTGAAAAAGTGCTGGTAGAAGAGTCAGGACGCACCAATGAGTCTTCTCCTGGAAGAAGCTGAATCTGTCTGTGCTGATCTGTATGCTGGTCAAAGCAAATATATTTCAGATCATCAAGATTGCTTCTGCATAAACACATCACAGCACAAGTAACGTATCTGCCTCAAACTCACCCCCTCTGCTCAAACTGTTAGCCTCTCAGTATGAGGCAACATTTTTTCTAGGGACTCCAACTGATTTGTTTCCAATTCATACTACTACCCCTTAAACCAATTGTAAATTGCCACACATTGATTCTTTAAGTGTCAGCAAATTTCTGTAGTGGATCACTGCAAAATATGCATTCACATTCTCAAATTAGAAATGACCACTTTACAGGCATGAGAAGAAGTTTGAAAGAGACAGATCTAAAAATATTTCAGCTGCAAAATAATCTCATATCTCATGTTGGAACACTTGCATTAATTAAGAATTTTGTAGTGACAGTAATTTTAAGAGTGTCATTTAGAAACATGACATTTAGGAGGAGTCCATACTAAGCAAAAATTCAGAGGCTTAAATTGGGAGAAGGCTTCTGTAATTCTTCTCAGCAAAGCATCATGTGAAAAGGAAGGTAACTTAACCCACAGCCCTTTGCAAAACCAAGAAAATCAGACAGTATCATCTAGTAGCCTTCTTTAATAAGTGAGAAACTGAGGAATTGGTGTTCAAATAAAAAAAAATTATAATTTTCTTCATTTTACTTATACTTTGATGAAAAAAAAGATTATATATTTCAGACACATTTAAGAAAAGCAAAGTAAAAAGAAAAATCAAGTTCACAGCAGAGCAACATGACCAGTAATTAGTGTCACATCACATGCATCCCCCTTTTGCAAAATAGCTCAGCACCTAGAGCTCTCACCAACACCTAGGAAAATCCATTCGGCTTTCCTCATCTACCCATGCGCAGCTGAGCCCAGGATCTCCTACCTCTCAGGGAAATTCATTACCTCCAAGCTGTATTGTGTCTGCTCAAGTGAGGTAGACTGCTGGTATGTTCTCTTTCCCTAAACAAATACGAACTAGAGCCGGAACCGAAACCTTCTTCCCTGGGAAGGCAAACACTAGACTGGAGAGATGTTCTCGCTTCTTGCTCTGTCAATGCAGAACAACTCTGAGAGATGATATTGTTACTGAAAGTATCCATGCCAGAAGTGCTATGCAAAGTAAATGTACAGGTTCAAATCTTCACCAGTAGAGGATGGAAATTACTCTGCACTTTCAACACCTGGGCTGAATGGTTTTGACTCTTGAGTGGATACATATTCACTCGGGTATACGCTCAAACATACATGTTGAAAATTGTATTAGTTTAACTACTGCATTGTTATTTTAATAACTGAATTGATCATAGAAGGCAACTTGACCAGTAACATCAGTTTCCATACGGTGTCTTACCCATCGTATCAGTTTCTATTAAATATCAACTACTTGAAAATACAATGCACACAACACGGAATATTGCAAGAAATTAAAGAAGTTATCTTCCACAAGCTTACTTATACCTTTCCCTGTGTGTATTTATTCTGAACCCCTTTTACAGAGTGATACACCTTAGGACCTCTGTACTAATGAGCAGGTAGAAAGGAGAATGGTCAGCTAGGAAGTTCAATATTCAGTTTTACCATTATCTTTCAAAACATAATTTCATACTTCACACAGTAGAACATCTGTCCCTACCAGAAATGAAATGCAGCTCTTGCAGGTTTCTCCTTACACTAGTCACATTCAGAAATCCCTATTTTTCTCATTATTCAACTTGTATCTAGATCTCTCTGCTAGCCATTTGCCTTCCGCAGTATTTAAGCAGACGCAATGTAATTTTAACATTTCTTTAAAATTTCTCAATTTACATACTGCACATCCCAGTCTTACCATCCTTTTGACAGCATAGCACTCTGCCTGCATTGCCAAAACAAATCAGATAATTATGCAGCTAGACAGAGCAGTGATCAGATAGACCTGATATTCACTTGTTTAAAACAAAAAGGAAAACCCAGAAAAGCAAGCAAAGAAAATATATGGTGTTCAAAGATGTTCTAGTTATTGCCTAAGTAACCACAATCTTGTGAGTTTTACCTCTGCTCCTCAACAAAACCCAACAAAATAATCTACATATACTTATTTATTAAATGTTTTTTTTGATCTGCAAAACAGGAGATAACCTTCAACATCAAGCACTCCAAGAGATTGCCTTTGCATGCAATGAGGCCTTTTCTCCTTCCAGTACACCTTTGCCAGCAGCTGTACTGCAGGTCATGTCCATTGCTTGGCTGTAATTAAAAAACAAAGGTCCATTACATTTTGTCATAGGTATACACAACACTGAAATAGATGGTCAAGATCCATTTCTGAAAACAATATGTATTAAATTTACAAACTATGTGTTGAAAGTTTTTATTGAATTATAGCAGACTACAGGCTTGAAATATATTTGCTAATCATTCTGTTTTAATTTACTCATATGAAATTATTGTCTAGCCACTGGAAGACCAATATGTAGATTAATTTAAAATTCTATTCTATCTTCACTGAGATAGAACCATCTAAAGCAGAGCTGTTATACAAAATACATATATTAGAGAAAGGTTTTTTCCTCCACAGTTGCCTTTTTTTTTCCTCCAAGAGAGGAAGTCACTTTAAGCTTCAGAAAAACATGTCAGTTTTCAGCCTGAAAAATAAAAGATTGATAAATTTATTAAGATCTGAAAACTTATTCAGACTTAACCACAGGCTTTGTTATATGCTTCACCTATAAATATTTATCAGAAAAAAAAATATAAAAGGGAATTATTTAATAATCTACATCTCCACTTCATATTTTGGTAGAGTGTTTTGTTTTTCACAGTTGACTTTGAAATCTCACGGTAAAAAAATTCTCTTTCTCCCATCTTCCAGCATTGAAATGAAGTAGTCCATGCTCCTTAACAAAGGCACAGCCACTGTGCTGCTCTGGAGATCAGCCACACAGCACAGGTTAAGGGTGACAGAGAAAAGTGTCTGCCTGCAAGTAAAGTTGCCTATAATCGTAGCCACTGATAAGCAGCTCCAAAATAAGCACTCAGAGAAACTCTGGTCAGGGACCTATGACCTGAACTATAAACAACAGAAGAAGTACCAAGGAAGTTATTTACTCCCATACAGACAGATGACTTGCTTTGATACAGTAAAACAAAAAGAGCTTGTCCATCTTTATCTTCCATCCATATTCACTCAAAATAAAGTTGTCTAAATGCAATAAATAGGTTTCTGGCTTTCAGCAAATGAAAACATTTTACTCTGGAGGTCTCAGAAGAGATTTTAGCCACAAGCCAATATTCCTCAGAAAGCCTAAATTTAATTTAGCCAAATATTTATGTCTCATTTTTGGAGGACGGTGAGTTATGAACTATTCAAACATGTTTAAGCTAAATATGTGTAATAATTAGAACAGCAAACTAGATGTTAATAATTCATCGGTGGAGACCAGCAAGAAATTGAGGGCGAAATATGTTTAACAGAACATTTCTTCTTAGAAAAGATACAGATCTCTAAATTGCAAATCAAAATATATAATATGACAGAAATGGAACATGAAGCATATTCCAATTATTCTGATATACTAATTCTGCAAATACATAGCACCCATGGGTGACATTTTGTAAAAGTCATTTTTACCATTTTCAGCTCCTTATGGCTAGAGTTCTGAAAGATGTTAAAGCACAGAGTCCAGATGCTTACAAGTATCTAGGTCCCTATCTCATTCTGAAATCCAAAGATAGACAGGCTCCTGACTTCCATCTCAGATCTTCATCTAACATCCTATAGATTTGCACACCCTGTGCAGAGCATGGGGTAAAACTGGTATTTTCAAACCTGTTCCAGAACGGAAAAGTTTGTACTGGATAGAGGAAACCAAGTTAAATACCATATTCCATTTGCTCATTGTGCCAGTGGCATAAAATCAGTATGTACATTCAATGTTAGGATGAGCTGCTGTTCCGTGACACTTCATGGAATTACAAGTCAGTGGCCCCAGCAGGAACCACTTTACAGAAATTCATGGTACCTGCTTACCTGGGCTGTAAAGCTAGCTTTCCTTCCCTGAGGCAAGTCTGAACTCAGTTGCACTGTGAGGAACAAGCCTGGGCATGAAAGTTCACTGCAGTGTTCCCAGCCCTTCCACAAAAACATAAATTTGGTCTAGCCTGTGGAGAATGTAAAAGTTGGCTGCAGCTTAGAAATTACAGAAACAACCGTGGTCACATTGAGCAATGTTCAGACAGTCCTGGGGAATAAGGGAGGTGGTGGTGGAAATTGCTGAATAACACTGACAGGTTGTATAAATATTGAAGGAGTATTCTTCAGACCTGTCTGAAGAAGAATCAGCTCTTGACAAAAGAAAATCAGTGTGCATGTGAAGAACAGATCATAGCATACAGGCAAACTACAGGAAAATCTACCTTTAGGAAACAAGAACAGAGGACAGTTTAAAGGGAAGCAAGAAATTCTAACTCAAAGCTAATATCTTTAAATAGCAAACTAAAACTTAAGACATTTAGTCATCATTTATGTCGTATTTAGTTCACATCTAGCTAAGTAATATGCATATGAAATAATAGAGTTATTAGGTCCTGGATTTAATTATTTTCAACATCAAAAACCTTTAAATTGTTTTTAGATTTCTCCTTCCACTTCAGAGAGATCAGCCATCATAATAAATTCACTGCTTCAATAAATACACAATAAGAACATGTACAAATCCTACTCAACTTTTCAGTACCCAGCAGTATATTACTGCATTTAATATTCTGTTCCAAATTTTGAAAAACACCGTTAATAAAAACATGCATTTACTGACAGAATGTATGCAATTAAAAGTCAATTTTGGTCATGTGGACACCTAAATTAGGTTACTTATCTCTCACTTGTCCCACACATGAAACGTCTATTGCTTAATAAGCCAACAGATTTCAGACATTTTCGATTTTGACCCTTTTTAAATGCTCTGTTAGATTGCTTACCATCTGGCAGCGCTTACTCTTGATACCACACTCCCTCTGCATTATAGAAGTATGCTTCTTATAATTATATCTTTAATGTGATAGATGTATGCAACATTAGAATTCCCAAGCTGGCAACAAATGGGCTGAGGGGACAATTTCGGCAAAGTATCTTATTACTAGGCCTATAGTAACAGTATGTTCAATTGCATCAGGCTGCAGTTCTCAACAGAAAGCTGCTAACCTGGCCAAGTCATGGGAAATAGAAAATGTGCATACCATTTTTAAATTATTATTACAAGTTATTTATTTACAGAGTCCAAGACACTATGAAGAATATCTAGGCCTAATTTCTCCCTGCTAGTTTAAACAAACAGCTCAGTATCTCCTAACTAACAGGTTCAGTAGGAACAGAAAACTACATAGCAGAGCTAACAAATTTAAAAAAAAAAATGCATCATTTCCATTCACATAAAGGAATTCATTATTCTTCAGGAGAAGACATAAAAGAGAGAAGAAAAAATGGAATGAGGGAAAAAAAAAGAAGCTATTTAAAAAAAAAAATCTGACAGGGATTACATCACCATACTTTTCCTAACTTTCAAATGAAAGTTGCCTATAGCAGGATTTCACTACCCGAAAATTAGACCATAAGAAACACTATAAATAAAAGACAAAAAAACAAGATTCAGTATTTAGGGAGTCACCTAGATAACAGTTTCCATGAACGCTGGGCATACAGCTCTTAAAAACAGAATATCTCTGAAGTATACTTGGTAAGGTGGGTAGCAAGAAAGGTACCCAATTATTAACTGAAGGTTGACATATATGCTTGATTTATTTTACTACTTATGTTTTGTTTCCAAGTTTGTGTCTTACAGACTAATCCCTATTTGTGAGAGGGAATCTTTGTGTTACTCCTGAGCTCATCTGGCACTAAAGACAAGGTGAACCAGAGTGACAGACAAGCTCGGCTGTTCTCTTCACTGCAAAATCAAGTGCAAACAAGCCCATATGCAGGCATCCCAAGGAATCTGTAGCCCAGGATATGTTTGGGGAACCCAGAAGCTTGCAAGTATATACTGTCAGGCAGTAATATGATGGTTTGGGGGGGGGGTAGTATTACCTACTACTGATTTCACAGTAATTTCTCTACCAGACAGAACTCTTAAGTTCTTCTGGAATGAAGAGACAGACATGAGTTGCTCAAAAACCTGATGGAAAACCTCTCAGTAGTCATCTGAAAGCTTGATTGCATCCCCATGGTTTTGCAGATATACATTTATTCCATCTCCCGGGCAGAGCTGGATGTTTCTTTAAAAGGTTCTGTATATTTTCTATAGCTTTGACCTAGAGAAAGTTAGAATAACCATTTTTTCATTAGGATTTTGTGATATATTACCCTAAATTTACTGCAATGCACAGATTTGCTTAATGGTCATAACCACACAGCCTATTGCTGCTGTCATGCAATATAGAGAGGTGCTTCTTGGAGGATCTGGTAAGTTACTGTAAGAGCCATCAGAACGAGCCAAGAAAATGTCAATACTTCCATACTTTACTCTGCTGACAGGAGAGAAAAAAAACTGGAGGCAAGCAGAGCACACTACATATAGAATTGGAAGATCTGATATCATGAGGGCACATTTTATTTCTGAAGGAATCTTTATATACTGGAGCTTTAGTGCAAGTGTAAGCTTCAGCAGATTTCAGACTGAGAATCAGATGAAAAAAACCTCTAAAAAAATCTCATGCAGTCAAAACAACTTTTATGTATATTCGCTATTTTAAATTGCATCATTTTAAAAAACCAAACAACAAAAAAAAAAGCAAAAAAAAAAACCCCAACGTAGCTTTGACTATGAGCATAAAGCAACCTGTGCTTTTTCAACCAAAACCAAAATATCTTAATAAGAATTTTTAATAAATATGACATTTTTAGAGATAGAAAATTTATTAATATCAGCAGCACACTAAACTGCAGTAGTGTATCAAATTGTTTGTTTAATAACCTGCTTAATTAGACAAGATATCCATATAAATAACATAGAAGTTAATAAAATAAGAATAAAATTCTGTTCTTAGCTACATGATGCAACTTCAGTGGTGGGAACTTCACTAGCATAAATTTAAAAGGGTTTGGCATTCGGTTTGGGGTTTTTTAAATATATAATGGAAACAGACTGCATTTCCTTTCTAATCAAATTAACGTTTTGTGAACACAAGTTTACTCCAGACTTGTTCCAGCTGCACTGCAAACTAAAGCAATAAGATTATTGCAAAATATCATGCAGCTTGCCTGAATCTGACTATCATCAGATTAAAAGATATTAGCAGAGATTTTATGGAAGCTAAATGACAGTGTCCTTGAGGTAGTACTGACATTGACTCCAGCTGATACAGTTTTTGGTCATTAACATACCTTACTATGTGTCTAGAACGAGCCCTCCAATAATTAGAGCTGAATACACTATGCTTTTTAAAATTAAATCAGGGAATAGACAGCTAAAGGACTTTCAAGCAATTAACAAGAACTGTACTGTCAAGTTAAAAATTAAACATTGCAAAGTAGGTTAAAAGTT
This sequence comes from Tetrax tetrax, assembly GCA_009806455.1. Taxonomy (NCBI): domain Eukaryota; kingdom Metazoa; phylum Chordata; class Aves; order Otidiformes; family Otididae; genus Tetrax; species Tetrax tetrax. Next base: position 330,093 of record WHYT01016749.1, on the reverse strand, counting down.
TCCTCTCTCTCAAAAATTGTATGTTGACATAGAAGACAGCTCTCAGGCATGCTGTTGAGTGAAAGCAGAGGTGAGAATGGGTACCTCTTACAACCAAATGAAGTAAATTTCTCTACTAATTTTCATACTCTGTTCTCCTCTCTAAAAATAGTATTTTGTCTTCTAAAACTTTCAAACAGAGCCTCTCAAAAAAAGCTGACAAAGTTTAATTAAATATTACAATGTCATCAATCTTAGACAGGTGGACAGAAATGCTTTTTAAGTGACCTCTGATTTCCTACTTCTCTGTGTTGGCTAACCCAGGCTGAACAATCAGAAACTGAGCCACTCAAATTTTAACTTTATTTTATAATTATAAAAAGCCTAAGCAACTTACCAAATGTTATGATTTTTTTTAATTAGCTTTGTAGCCACCAAAACCCCCAAACTAAATCCTAAATCCAGATTTTTATTTACTATTCCATGCTTTTATATAGTATTCCAATTCATAGTTGGATATACTCGGGTCCAAGAAACCTAATATAAAGAAAAAACTTTTACTGACTCTATTATAAGCATTTTTTTGATGAGCTAAAAAATGAGGTGCCAGTACACATTCAAAAATGTGTAGGCTTCCTAAAGTAACCAATGGGAATAACAGAATCAGTACTTTTCCCCACGAGCTCAAGCATGATGCTGATCTTACGAGATCTAAATTTTTATAAGTGTATATATATAGATAATATTAACCAAGTCCTTTTTTCTCACTGCAGTCAAAACAAAAAATCAGAAAACTGAAGAGGAAGTCTCATGATATTGAGCATCTCAGGTCAAAGTTTAAAGACTCACATGTAACACCCCTAAAACATTATCTTTAGATTATTCGCAGGAATTATGCAATATTTTGGATTGATTTTGTTTTGTTTTTTATAAACACATCTCAAAATCGTGATGAACATATTTGCCTTTATTTAGATTGTGAAAAGGGTGAATATTCTAAAATTGAGCATCTTGCAGGAAAAAAATATACTTGTGTATTTCTTCATAGGTGCTTCCAGCAATCTTCAAAACATCCCAAGTTAAATTAAAAATACCTCCAAGAACTGAAGAATTATTTGAGTTACACTTACTCAGCTCTTTCTCTGCTGTACACTTTATTCTGTGTTCAAGTATATAACATCTCAAAAGTGAGAAAGAAAATGCAACAAATGGATTGTTATTCCTAGACCAGAATGGCCATAATGAAAATTGGTAAATGTTCAACACATATGTGAGCTCAAACTATGCATTAATATTGTACATTATCTAGAGACAGGATATCTTATCAATAAAATGAATTGCTTTTCTTGCACAAACAAAGGCATAATCCTTCCCATTTCCCCTATAGGTCCAGAACATGAGTGGGTGCTACACCAACATCAGGTAGACTCAGCTGGCTTGCTTTTGTGGTTCTAGAAGAAAAATCTCAAAAGGGACAAGAGTATATGGCCCTCATGAGCCCAGAAGCATTACATACATCTCTGCATATCCATTTTCCTTCATACACGCTTACAACTGGTACAAAAAGAAATGTCAGTAGCTAGCTTTAGTGAACTAGATTTCATAACAAATCAATCAGTGACAGCCAATGATGAGATACTATTCAATATTAAAAATAATAGGAACTGAAGATGAAAAACAACCTAATGCATTTCTGGCCCATATTCCACATCAAAGTATTTCCAGTAGAATACTTCATTGCTTATTTTCGGTCCTGCTTCCTAAACGTTTAATTTAGATATTTGTTGCTGCAATTTCACCCCATTACTTCCATGTAATTTCTTTCCTTTTTCTAACATCCATTTATGCATTTATGGACTGTTATCATATTTCTTTTCAGTCTGCCTTTATGGGAGCTGCATTTTACCTGGGGAACTATTATAAAGCTTAACTATAACTTACCATCAGAAAGAATTTTTAGATATTATAAATGCATTATTTAGATTAATGCTACAATTTTCTCATTTTATCCTTTGGGACATTTACAGAAGTAAAGTGCAAAAATTATTGGAATGCAGAAAATAAAAAGTCAAGCACTACTAATAATCTTTTTCATACTAAATGGATCTCTATGTTTAGTCACGTACAAAGAGTGAATGTTCAAGTAATAGGAATAGTTTAACTGTACAAAGTTTTTCTTCAATATAAATAAAAATTATAGTTGCCACAATAGTATTTGAAAAGAATACATGAAAGATAGCTGTAGCTAAAACTCTGCTTCACTCACCAAAAAAAAAAGAATTTTTTTTAAAAAAAAGGAATCTGTGCAAGGAATGTATAGAGTATAATTATAAATCTCTGATTATCAGTTTATTAGGATGTAATTCTATACTCCATACTGTAAGAGAACCTCATGACAAATCATGAGCAACAAGATGGAGATGACTACCTTAAGAATCCAGAACTATAGATATTTCATACTCCCACACTGCCAGTGACATAATGTATCCATTAAAACCCACACTAATTTGTATCTGATCTATTGAATATAAACCAACATGATTTATATACTTAATTTTACATACATACATCTATATCAATTACACTTAAGTATGATACAACACATTTTTTCTTCATCACATATAGCATTACCTTCCGACTCTACTGCTCTATATAAACCTAAGTATGTAACAGCTCACAAAAAGGTAAATCTCTTTAGCTTCAACTGAGACATTAGAGACGTGATAAGAGAGAGGGACAAAGTGCTTACCCTAAGCTTCTTAAAATATAAACGATAGGTATAACACATAGAGTGAAGACTGGTCCCAAGGAAGAACAGGTTTTAAAACAATGCATGCACAAATTTTAGAAATATATGTGAGCTGCATGTATAACATGCACAGTCTCCCACATCAGGGCAACTGCTGGTAGTCACAGGCAGGTCCAAAAGATAGGTACAAATTAAAAAGAAAATTGATTCATAAGGCAAACGTAAGTTCAAAATGGAGAGAAGTATAATTAAAAAAAAACATGAGGCACACTAATACGTTGCAATTATGACTTATAGTTTGGCACACACTTAATTGATAAATTAAGCTTCATGTGTGCATGACAATGTGGATGTGTTGCATAAAACTGCACAAAATAAGAGAATGGTTTTTAATAGCAAAAGACACAAAAATATTCTTCCATAAGTACCTAGATGTACACAGGCAAATATTATTGTGCCTTCCACCCTGATTAAAACCCATTGAAACTTGACACTAAATTTACTTAGAAGGTAGCATTGATAGAGCTTTCTATAGTTTATTAACACTGATATGATAAACCTCATACATTTACATGATAACCCTCAAATATGTATACAAAAAGGTTTTGAAACTGGAATGCCACACGTTAAAAAAATCTGGCATACCTTTACTATTCACTATGCTCTGAAATTGTGCTCCTTGAGTAAATGAGAAGTAACCCAGAGAGATTGTCTCAACATAAAACATCAATAGTTTTTTGCTATTATTGCAAATCACTTCATACTTTGTATTCATCTACACAGGAAAAAGACCTTCAGCGCTGCCTGCATTGCACCTCCTTATCCACTACTGTAGCAGACAACTCCACCTCACAATCTTACTTCACTGCATCTTGAAGCCAATTAAAATTGGCTTCCAGACACAGGCTGTTCCCAAACATCAAACTGAGAACTGTAACCATCAGACTGCGAAGGTTACATTTACTCATACACCTATTATTCCCGCTCAGTCTTTCTCATACCTTGCTGTTTCTGGTTAAAAAGATGCCCCTCCCTTGTGCCTCTGGAGCTAGTAACTGTTTTCTTTTCAGATTGCTGACTACAGATGCCCTAGCTGATGTGGTAATAAAACCTCTGTGTAGCCACAGAAGGGGAGGGAGGGAGATGCTGCAGGGCCGTACCCAACAGCCCAGGCACGTGCAAGCAAGCCCTCTGAGCCTTAACAAAACTCCTGACGTGCCAAAAGACACCAAGTAATTAATTGTCTGAAAAATCAGCCAAGTACATTTCCACTAATACCAGAAGGTCGTAACATATAAAAGTCGCCCAAAGCCCACGTCCACTGCAACTCTGCTATGAAATGAGTGAAGCAGGGATGGCAGCAGCAGAACCATGTGCAGTTGCTCCCATCTCCCGTTGGCTTCGTGCTGCTCTCATCTGGTGGCTGCAAGGCCACGGGGCTGGACCAGAGATGCTCTCCCACGGGCTTCTTCTCCACACACAAGCAGGGACAGCCGGAGGCACTCGGTATCTCACAGACAGCACACAAGACTTCAATAAACTGTAACCAAAACACTGATGATAAATTTGCTTTTGTGAGTCATACAACTACACAGAATTGTTGTCCAGGTTCAGAGACGCAATAATCACAGCTGCGAAGAGATAAACAGAGGTCTTGTGCTGGGTTTGATGTGCATTAGGTGCTCGGTTTACATAACAGCTTCCAAATTAGACATCAGCCTCAGAAGACTGGGGAAAGACAACCAGGAACAAAATGGTCCCCTTGTGGAAAAATTATGTAATACTTATTGAATTTAATTCTCCAAGGGTGTATCTGCCTGATGAAGAGCCAAGTCTTCCCTGAAACACAGGCAGCATGGAGAGCCATAGAACTAGAGACCAAGGCCCACAAGGACACAAGCAACCGATTCACAGAGCACTGAGTTTATAGACACAGCTTCTGGACTCTGTTTATACCAAAAAAGGGGGGTGGGAGGGTGCAGGGATGCTGCCTGTACCCTAAACAACACAGTAAAATATTGCTTGGTGTAGATAAACACACAAAGTTTTATAAAAATCATGAGAACGAGGTCAAGAAATGTATCCAAGTGCATCAAAGTATCTCAGCAAATGCATACAAGCATCTGTAACTAGAAAAACAGAAATAAACAAGAGTTCACAGGAGCCTGTACCAGAATTTTCCCATGTTTTACGAGGTTAACCCAATATTCTGCAATGTGTGCCTATATTTAAAATGTACTGTGATCTTCATTTTCATATGTGCTATAAAAATTCTAATAATAGCTAAATTTACAAACTTATTCTAAATCTTCCCACTTGGATACCATAAAATAGTCAGCTTTTTACCTTTTTCTTATTATTTTGTTAGAAAAATTTAGTTCTTTCACTTGGTGGTATCAACATTAATACAGATCGAATACCTCTGTCCCTTTGTATGCTTTAAGGCTTGTCCACATACAGGCATGACATTGTTACAAAATCACATGCAAAAATAAATCAAAACAACTCCACTCTTACACATGCATTTGGTAGAGAGAGACTGTTAGGAGGCACTTAGCATTGTCATGATTCCCATGTAGGAAGATGAATATACTATACAGTACAACTTCTTCACGCGTTTCTATAAACATTGCCACCCAAAAAGGGTAATGCCATACAGTTGCAATTATCTCAGGAGAAACAACACAAATGTCTCACATTTCTCACTGAAACAGTCCTACTGGGTAAAAAATTTGGTCTGGATCAAGCCACATCATCCCAGGACTAATGAAAGGCTATGAACTTTATTTAAAAAACAAACAACTCCATTCTAATGAAATAAAGACACAGTAAAACCCTCAGAAAATGCAGTTATTTTAAGAATATGCAGACAACAGGACTGAAAAGGATGCAGTGTTGTTTACTGCTACTGAAAAAATTAAGTAAATATACGCTAAATGTCTAAACCTTCCCACAGAAAGAATTAGAACTGAATTAGAAGATATTTCTGTAATGAAACAGAACCAGCATACCTATCACCTATTTCATGTATCAGCTTAAAAAGTAACATGGTACAGAATATGATGCACAATGCCTAACCTCCTATTGTCCAAAACATTGTTGGGCTGTGCACCTCGCACAGAAACCAAGCTTACAACAAAACAAGGGAATTTATTCACAAGAATAATCTCATTCATTTCAATAGAATCCTCACATGAATAAAGTTACTCATGCACGCACATGGGTAAGTGAGAGGCTGTCAGACCCCCTAATCCCCTACGCGTGCTACCACAGCACCAGATGTGACCCGCTACATCCCTCTATGGCTGGCAGAAAAGGAGTGGGTGGACTCTTGGCTCTCTCCCCTCTTTAATGCACCTGCTAGTGCAGCTGAGCTGGCATGTGAAGGGGAAGAAGGTACTCCAGGAAAAGAACGAGTGCAGCTTATTGCCTCCAGGGACCCAGGAAAAAGGCAGAGATTTGAAGCATGATTTGAAGTCATAACTGAGTGCTGCCCCGTTCCTCTACTCTCTCGTACTCTCTCAGGATTAACTGCAAGGTGCTCACACGGCTCACTGCGTGACACCTCACTCTGAACAGTCCCGCGGAAACTTGGACTTTTGAAGCATTTCCTCCTCTTCTCGCTGGAAGCATTTAACATACTTTATCTTAGAAGATCCCTGTAACTATTGAGTGTTCTGGATTTTCCCTTTTCTAAACACAGTCTACGGTGCAATTCACTTATTGTATATAGGCAGGCTGTTCAACTCAAGCAGTTGATTAAATGTGCTTAACATAGTTCTTCAGCAAATATCGTAGAGTGTTACATTTACAAAGGCATATAGCCAGCTGGCATAGAGAATACAATAAAATAATCTCTCACTTAAAATGTCATTTTAAAGGGAAATATCAAATTATTTGCACTGATTTTCATAGGAATATGCTGATTTTGCTGTCAAAGCAACGCTAATTTGGCATCGCGATCCACCTGTCCACCTCTGAAAACGTTGTTTCCCCGCACCACCTCAAGCTTGGATAAAGTTATTTTGCCCGAAACACGCTTCCTACACTCCACCCCTTCAACAACCTTTCACTCCGGCTGCTCAGGAAAGGGGCGACGCGGGATTTTATTTCTCTCGCTGCCCGCCTGCATCTCCCACACCCGGGGCAGGGCCGTGCCCCGCTCCCCGCCCGCGGCGCGGCCAAGCTCGGGACGGGGCCTGCGGGTCCGTCCCGGGTGCAGCACGCTGGAGAGCGCCGGGCGGGAAAGGGGAAGCAAAGTTTTGGCAGAGAGCTTGCCGCGGGGAAAGAGGGAGGGAAGGGGAGGGAGGCCGGGTCCGAAGCCCTTCACCTCCGCCGGGCCCGGGGAAGTTTGCGCCCGGCCGAGGTGCGAGGCGGCGGGGAGCGAGGCGAC
>WHYT01016749.1:215920-322444 GCA_009806455.1 Tetrax tetrax | reverse complement strand
TCGCGCGCGCGGGGCGGCCTGAGCCGGCGGGCGGAGGGGTGCGGAGGAGGGGAGAGGGGGGCTCCCCGGCGGCCCTGCCCGCGCTTCGAATCGACCTGCGGGGACACGGGTGGGTGTGGATTTCACCTTGGGCGAGGCGCGGGCTGGCAGCGTGCCCCCAGGCCCGGAGCGGGAAACGGTGGCTGTGAACAGAGCCGTGGAGAGGTCCCGCGGGCTCGCCCTGCCTGGCTCCGGGGCTTCGGGAAGCGAGCGAGAGGCCGGGCGCTGCCTGGTCGGGGAGCCGAGGGGCGGCACCCGAGGCGGCAGAGGCAATTTGGGGTTCAGACTGGTGAAAACGAGGTGTGAACCTGGCCTTTGCTGGTGCGGTGTGCACGTGGCAGCGAGGAAGGAGGAAGGGGTGCGAGTGAGAAGCAAGGGCCAAGTTTTGAGTGATACTGGTTTTCACGCACAGAACAGTTCACTCTGGTTAGACGGCATCTCGCTACCTCCGAGCAGCTGTATCCTGAACGTCATGCTGACCAAAAAAGCACGGCCGAGCGTGTGAGCCTAGGGCGCGTGGGGTGTGGGCTGCTGTGCGTGCAGCTGGAGCGTGCCAGGGCGCCATTTCCAAGAGGAAGGCCGTGCCGCCACGCCTGTCTCACTAGACGTACAAGGGCAGCCGTACCCCAAGTGCAGAGACAAGCTTTTCACGTATGCCGAAAGGTAATTTTGGCTTTGTTTGTGCATCAACAGGGAGCTGGAGTGTTCATTCAGCTCACTGCACATGGCATTGAAGTGCGTCAGTTAAGAAGCCTCCAGGAAACAGAGAAAAGGCTGTTGGACAGAAAGGAAGCAGGAGGTATTTGTAGCTTCCAAATACTCTTGAGTACACTTAAAGGAAATTGGATGTGTATTGCCTTGGGTGTCTCCGCACACATTATCCTAATGGTTGTGTAGAGTATTTGGGGAGCTGTAGGTTGAGGTAGGATCTGAGAGTAGTTCTGCCAATGGTGAGCAGCTGTTTTCAAGCTGTGAGCAAGACAGAGGGCCTTGGTCACTGCTCTGAAAACTGAAAGATGCTGATACTTACCCCTAAACGGAAGGACTTTGTTTGGGTTACAGAATGATGGAGAATCAGTATCTGCACATGATGTCACAGGAGCTGTAGCAATATGCGCACCTGCAAAAGCGTAAAGGTATACCTCACAGCACATATGCTTAGGTCCTGGGACTCCATTTAGCTTGACATAGGTTTGTTTTTCACATATTCTCAACGCTTCATTTTGCACATCAAAAATTTGGTAAGAAAGAGTTGATAAAGACTCCCCAGCTTGCTCTGGTATTTTCAATGGTATTTGTCACTTAATTGCTAGCCACTTCGTCCTTTGCAAAACAAGTGCTTAAAACAAACTTGATAGAGAAACAGATGTACGACATCTGCACGCTACAGTTTGCACAGTGCAAATCAGATGCGTTGGGGAGCTGTGTTTCAAAACCGGATCTGAGGGCTTTTCTCAGCAGTGCCAGCACGAACAGAATGCTTATGCCTCGTGCATTCAAACACACAAGGTTTGGATGATGTTCTTATGTCAGTAAGTGGGAAAGATGTTAACATTAACATGATGTTAGTGTGGAAGAAGATGGCACATGTAGGTGCACCAGGATGGATTGCTGGAGTCTGGGCAGTGAGCAGCATAGGTAGGAATATGCTCACAGTGTGATTGGTTGAGGGTTGGCATACATAAACCTTCCCCATCTGGAGTGATACTTTTCTGTATGGTTTTATCCTAAAACAGTGAAGAGTGTGTGCACAGCTGCTGATGGCTCATGCACAGCTGCTGATAGACAAAACCCTCTTATGGGTTTATCCCCAGATGATGTCCGCCTCCTTCCCTCATCCAATGTCTGTCACCAAATGACAATTTAAAAGTAAAAAAATTATTGTTGTTTTGCAGCTTTGTGAAAGAATTAGCTCACATCATATTTGACAGAAACCCACAAAGGCAGGGGATGAAAAGGCTAAGTCATGCTGTGCTCTTCCACCTACTCACACAGTTTATCACAGCAGCGTGAGTGGAACTGACACTTTCCACACATTAGTCCTGTCTACATTGCAACCTTAACTTTACTGTCTGAGACCAAGCAAATTTCCTTTCTTTTCATTCCTTATTTCAGAGGACTTTTGAATGCAGCCTTGGACCTGACTGGTCTCTCCTCGCATAAGCTGAATAACAACTAGTCGTGTACTGGAGAAAACAGGCTTGTAAGGGAGTAAATCAGAACAGTGAAATGGAGACATTTACAGCTGCAGTAAGCAGATTCTGGTGTACATGCCTTTAATTGGACAACCAGTGACATTGTATTAATGGTGACGGTCCCTCATTTGTGAATGATGAAAGTTATGTGCAACAAGAACATCCAAATTCTTATTTTATGAAACTTGGCTTTTGCTTGTATTTATGTCTCATTTTATCTATCCTTACTCTAGCATGGACTACAGACCTACCAGAATGACTACTCCTACCTAGCTTCTCCCTCTTTCTACAGTAAAGGAATCTGGAAATATTCTATTTTCTTTGGTGGCATTCCACAGATCCAAAAGTGGTTTATACATCAAAATGTCATATGATTTAAGAGAAGTTGTTAATGAGAGAAAACAACCTGCAATGTATGTAATACATTCTTGGCATGCTTCTCAAACACAGCATATGTATACACAGGTACAAATTTCTTGGTAAAATTGGTATTTCGGTATTTTGTGCTTCCTGTGATCAAATATTAGGTTTTTATGATTTTTATTTTACATAGAAGAAATGTATACATATCTGTGCATGAGTATTGTTTCTCTTAAGTATTTGCATGGCCTAAATGGCCTTAACGTCTCAGCATCTTGCAATTTTTAATATTAATTCTGAGATTGTAAGGGTGAGAAAGGATTTTCATAATCTGTAGTTTTTATGTTGGAGAAAGGATTCTTCTCCAGGTCAAAATAACTTAGAATCGTGAGATATTCTGAGTTGAAAGGGAGCTTTAAAGGTCACCTAGTCCAACCGCCTTGCAAGAAGCAGGGACATCTCCAACCAGGTCAGGTTGCTCAGAGCCTCATCCAACCTGGCCTTGAATGTTTCCAGGGATGGGTTATCTACCACCATTCTGGGCAAGCTGTTTCAGTGCTTCACCACCCCCATTATAAAAAACTTCTTCCTTATGTCTAGTCTGAATCTACTTCCTTGTAGTTTAAAACCTTTACCGCTTGTATTACCAGCAGCCCCCATTTAGGCACCGGAAGGCTGCTATAAGGTCTCCCCGGAGCCTCCTCTTCTCCAGGTTGAACAGCCCCAACTTTCTCAGCCTGTCTTCATAGGAGAGGTGCTCCAGCCCTCCGATAAGTTTCATGGCCCTCCTCTGGACCATCTTCCATAGGTCCATGCCCTTCTTATGTTGAGGGCTCCAGAACTAGACACAGTAGTGCAGGTAGAGTCTCACAAGAGCAGAGCAGAGGGGCAGAATCACCTCCCTCAACCTGCTGGCCATGCTTCTTTTGATGCAGCCCAGGATACAGTTGGCCTTCTGGGTCGCAAGGGCACATTGCCGGCTCATGTTGAGCTTCTCACCTACTAGTACACCCAAGTCTTTCTCCTCAGAGCTGCACTCAACCCATTCATCGCCTAGCCTGTATTTGTACTGGGGGCTGCCTCAGCCCATGTGCAAGACCTGGCACTTGGCCTTGTTGAACCTCATGAGGTTTACATGAGCCCACCTCTCAAGCCTGTCAAGGTAGCTCTGGATGGCATCCCTTCCCTCCAGTGTGTCAAACACACCACACAGCTTGGTGTCATCAGCAAACTTGCTGAGGGTGCACTCCATCCCACTGTCCATGTTGCCAACAAAGATGTTAAACAGCGCCGGTCCCAGTACGGACCTCTGAGGAACACTACTCGTTGCCTGTCTCCACTTGGACATTGAGCTGTTATACAGCTCATTGAGTGTGACCATCCAGCTAATTCCTTACCCACTGAGTGGTCCTTCCATGAAATCCATGTCTTTTCAGTTTAGAGACAAAGGTGTTGTGGAGGACAGAGTCAAATGCTTTGCACAAGTCCAGGTGGAAGATGTCAATTGCTCTTCCTTTATCCACCAATGCTGTTACCCTGTCATAGAAGGCCACCAGATTCGTCAGGCATGATTTGCCCTTAGGAAAGCCATGTTGGCTGTCACCAGTCACCTTGGTGCTGCAGCATAGTCTCCAGGAGAATCTGCTCCATGACCTTGCCAGGCACAGAAGTGAAACTAATTGGCCTGTAATTCCCTGGGTCTGCCTTAATTCCCTTTTTAAAAATGGAGGTTATGTTTCCCCTTTTCCGCTCTGTGGGGACCTCAACAGACTGCCACGACTTCTCAAATATGATGGACAGGAGCTTGGCAACTTCATAGAATCATAGAATGGTTAGAGTTGGAAGGGACCTTCAAAGGTCATCTAGTCCAACCCCCCTGCAAGGAACAGGGACATCCCCAACCAGATCAGGTTGCTCAGAGCCTCATCCAACCTGGCCTTGAATGTTTCCAGGGATGGGGCATCAACCACCTCTCTGGGCAACCTGTTCCAGTGTTCTACAACTCATATTGTGAAAATTTTTTTCCTAATATCCAATCTAAATCTACCTCCCTCTAATTTAAAACCATTACTCCTCCACCTATCACAACAGGCCCTCCCCATCTTTCTTGTAGGCCCCCTGGAGGTACTGGAAGACCGCTATCAGGTCTCCCCAGAGCCTCCTCTTCTCCAGGCTGAGCAGCCCCATCTCTCTCAGCCTGTCCTCATAGCAGAGGTGCTCCAGCCCTCTTATCATCTTTGTGGCCCTCCTCTGGATCCTCTCCAACTGGTCTATGTCCTTCGTATGTTGGGGACTCCAGTTCATCTGCCAGTTCCCTCAGGATCTGCAGATTTGTCTCCTCAGGTCCCATGGACTTGTGCACCTTCACATTCCGTAGATGGTCTCAAACCTGCTCTTCCGGTACAGTGGGCAGTTCTTTGTCCCAGTTCCTGCTTTTGCCTTCTGCGACTTGGGCAATGTGGCTAGAGCCCTCGCCAGTGAGGAATGAGGCAAAAAGTCATTGAGTATGTCAGCCTTCTCTATGTCTCAGGTAACCAGGTCTCCCATTCCCTTCTGGAGAGGGCCGACATTCTCTTTGGTCTTCCTTTTATCCCTGATGTACCTAAAGAAGCTTTTCTTCTTGTCCTTGGTGTCCCTGGCCAGACTTAATTCTGTCAGGGCTTTAGCCTTCCTTACCTGATCCCTGGCTGCTCGGACAATCTCTTCCAGGCTGCCTGTCCTTGCTTCCACCCTCTGTAGGTTTCCTTTTCGTTTTTCAGTTGGTCCAGGAGCTCCTTGTTTATCCATGCAGGCTGCCTGGGGTTTTTGCCTGACTTCCTTTTCACTGGGATATGTTGCTTATCCTGGAGGAGGTGATCCTTGAATATTAACCAACTTTCTTGGGCCTCTCTCTTCCCTTCGGGGCTTTATCCATGGTACTTTGCCCAGCAGATCCCTGGAGAGGCCGAAGTTTACTCTCCTGAAGTCCAGGGTCATGAGCTTGCTGCATGCCCTCCTTCCTGCCTGAAGGACCTTGAACTCCACCATCTCATGGTCACTGTAGCCAAGGCTGCCCTTGAGCTTCACATTCCCCACCAGCCCCTCCTTAATTGTGAGAACAAGATCTAGCACAGCATCTCTCCTCACTGGCTCACCTATCACTTTCAGAGGGAAGTTATCATCAGCGCATTCCAGGAACTTCCTAGATTGCTTGTGCCTTGCTGTGTTGTCCTTCCAGCAGATAATTTGATGTTGTTTTCAGCCAGGAAATTCACCTCTTCTGAGGCCTAGGCCAACTTGTTAGTTTAGATGAAAACGTTTTGGTTTCACAGAAGGAGGAGTAAAGGGGCAAGGTGTGTGTGTACAATTCTGAAGACCACGCCAGTGCTATATATGGTAGAAAGGTCACAGACTCTCTTTAACTAAAGGTATAGCCTGTTGTCTGTCAAATTTGATTTTGATTTTGTGACTATGTCAGAAGAAACACTGAAATAAATGAAATTTCCAATAACTCTGTTAGCAGAACAAGGAAAATAAAACCTTTTTTTTCTCTCTTTGCTATGTCCTAGGTTAATGGATTGCTGCTAAAAATTTAGTAGGTTTTTCTATTTGTTTGTATTTAATTATTTTGATTGCTTACTGGACTCCATCAAACTATTATAACATCATTAATTTCAGTGCTTTATTTGACTCTGTAGCTGTAATAGTAATGTATACCTCAAAATGAATTTCCTTCTCTTCTGCCAGGCATAGTAAATTTTTATGCTGGTAGTAAATACAGTCAAATTTCTCTTATTTTCTTATATTTTTGCATTTTGTTATAGCCTGAACATACCCAGAACAGCTCAACTGTAGAAATGAAAAAAAAAAAAAAATAACAGCCTATGTATTGAAGCATATATAGTTTGTTCAGTGAAGAAACTGGGGCACGGAGAAGTAACGGGAGTTCTGTGAGATGACACAGTAAGACGCATCTGACTGCAGAACAAAGCTCTTGTCTCTCAACTTCTAGCTTTGTGCCCTGTAAGATTTTTTTTTAAGGTTATTTTTCAACAGAAGATCACCATCGAGTCAAATGCTAAAGCAGCATTAGCAAGGAAGGAAAATAATATTTACAGTTCTAGGACTCGTTGTGCAAGCTAAATTGATGATTAATCCAAATTCATAGTGTCTGCAGCTTGCTGTGTCTGGTCGTTTAAGTTCACAATAAAATAATTTTGATTTGGTCCCACCCGATTTACGTTACTTTCCATGAATATTCAGTCATGCAAACTTACTGACAACAAATGTTTGCCAATAAATTTTACATTAATATTGCGTAGTGTTTATAAAGAATGAAGAATCTTACTTTTGCAAACATTAGTATCCCTCTAAGAAAACTATCACAAAGCAAGGGCACCTACAAGTGTGAATGTTAGGTGGTAGCTGTCCATGTATTTATGTGATTTTTACCCAGTTGTACAGTGAACAGTGATGTAAATATGATCTTGATGATTTCTATAAAGATCAACAAGAGCAGATGTGCTCGACCTGTACAAGTTTCATGTCCTAAATTTGCCCCTCCAGGTACTTGACAGTGAAATTTGCTGCAAAGTATGAAAGGCAGCTTCTTCCCTGTTGCCTGTTCCTAAAAGCAGTGATCTGATGTTTTCCAGAAACATGTTTTGTAAGAAATATGTGTCTCAGAGAAAGAGTTAAAGTGAGATTTAAAAGAAATCCCAGGCAGTGGCATATGTTCTGTAGAATGAAAACTAGAGTAAACACTAGTGTGAATAGGAAGTGGCTCTGAGACATGACCTAGGGTGCAAGACACGCCCATGCGTACAGATATCTAGGAACACCCACCATAGTACGTGTGAACAGAAGCACAGTCTTCCTATGGATAATCTACCTGGTCCTATGAAACTCTAGTAGCCAAGAATAATTACAGTATACTGAGATCTACAATGTTATCTACTCACTTACACTAACTCTACGGAGATACATGCTTGTTTTTTTTTCTACATGCCCCAGCCTGGTGCTGAGTGCTGGAAGCCCTACTACAGCACCTGGGTGTGGTGCTTCAGAACAACAACGGATGAATTGGGACAGGAAGGTTTTATTGTTGCCTGTGTGCCAGGGTGAAATGAAAGCACAGAAAATTGCTACTGTTTTTTACCAGCTCTCTGGAGTGTCTTTTACTTATGCAAATCACTTCTAAATTTGGTAGAATATTTGTGTGCTCCAAGTGCTTATCTTTTGAAGAACAATATTTTACTGTTAGTGTTTATTATCTGTTTAATAACCTGCCAGATCTTTATTCAATCCTTATAGAGACAACATCGCTACAAAAGGAAAGTAAAAAGTGGAAAGCAAATTCTGATTTGATTTTTTTTTTTTTTTGGAGTTGTGGGTATATAGATTATTGTTTATTAATCTTTGCCAGTGTCTACCTTGTTGGGTATTTGCAATGCTTGAAACCTGAAGTCTTGAAACCTGATGGTTGCTAAGTGTGTACAAAAACAATTGTATCCAAATTGTAGGAAGATCTGCTGAAAAGCAAAATCTCAAGTTATTGAAAATCAAGACATTTCAGCTATTAAGCCAATGATGGAAAAAAAAAATAAAAAAAACCCCCGCAACTGAAGACTTTCAAAACAATTTTTTAAATTTACACTGCTTTTTACAGCTTTCCAGAATATTTTTTAAAATTCAAAATGTGGAAAAGTGGTTTTATTTCTAATGAGTACTTAGGGGAAAACGGTGTGAATGTATGAATCTTTTCAATGTTGATTTAAATCTTCAGGTTTACCAACAACTGAAAGTGGAGTCCAGAGGAGTCCAGAGATGATCCCAGTGCTGATCTAGAGCTGTGTCTCACTTGAGGTCTTTGAAATACCTATTCATGTAATAATTTTTCAGAGGTACTTTGTATTACTCTTAGCTAGCTGTGCTGGTGGTAGGTGGATGCATAATTAGAAGAACACACAACACAACCCTGTTGATTTCACTGCCTCAGAGATGCAGTCTAAATGGTGACATTGAACACACAACTCTGGAAGGATTGTCCCACTTTTTACTGTCAGACTTTCTGTTCCTCAGTTCACACCAGCGAATTTTTGGCAGCTGAAGGCAACTCTGCTGCAGAGGAGGGGAATAAGCTATCACAACTGGCAGAAGCAAACAGGACAACATGCACAGCTGAGCAAATGTAATATCCCCAGTTCCCGCAAATCCTTAGAGGTAAGTACTGCTACTGCAGATGCTGGCTGTTTAGGTTTGAAAGCAGATTTCAATGCTCTTCGACTTCTCCTACTTGAAAAGTACATGAATTAGCGTTATAAAGAAGATGGGAGATCCTTTCCAGTCATGATATCCATACTCGAGGAAATGGAAACTGCTATAATGGAGTCATGCCTGTTACAGGTTTAGTGTCGTTTTATTAAAGAGATAAATGAATAAAATAACTATCCAAATCAATTAGCAGCAAGAATGGAATATATTAAGTGGTTGCTTTTTTCTTTGCATAGGCCGCTGCTGGGAGAAAATACATATGACCTTAGATATACATCATAAAATTGGATGGTTGGATAGCTGATGGGAAGTTGTTTCTTGACAATAGTGGGACTATGGCAGTTGGTGACAGATGGCTGTATGGCCAGTAAATCTTGTGGAGAGGGAACACAGGCAGCCTTTGTGGTGCTTTGTAAATGAACTGCTGGATGTGAATTCCGTGCCTATGGGAGCCTTAGACCAAGATGCCACAGAGCTATAAGGGACCATGTGTGTCTATAGCAAGTTCAACTCTTTTGGAGAAGTGAGACTGGATAGAAAACTCAAAGTTTATGAACTGAGTGATGTAAGTTAGTCACATCCCCAGGGCAGTTGTGTTGGAAACATTAGGAACATGAAGTGTGAAGAGGCTCTTAACCACTATAACATCCAATCCAGCTCAGAGGAACTCAAAGTTTAATGCTCACGGTAATTATTAATGTACTTGTAACCAAAGTGTTGCTGAACTAGTGGTGGCAACTCTGGAAAATTAAGGGAAAGATTGTTACAAACATTCCTTATAAGTGGTATCAGAAAAAGATATGAAGACTTTGTGAAAAAAACACATTAGAGTTGTAACTTTTATGAAAGGATGTACATAGTAGGCATCCTCAACCATAAAGTAGGATAATTATATATAAATGTTCAGTAAATGAAGACACTTTCAATATTTATTTCCTATAGCCTTTTCTATATATTTATTCTTTTATTTAAGAATAATAGTTTTAAATGACTGTATTCTCCCAAGTGACTTTCAGTCCAGTAAAAATTACAGCTAAAAACTACTTTGCATAGAGGTTAGATAGACATAAACAGTTATGGATGGAATTGCCAGACAACCGTTCATCTTTGTGCCTATGCATACATGGAGATACGAAAAGGTGTTTGTTTGACACACAGAAGTCATTCTGCATCTGTAAACACCTTTGTTCATCTATGTGAGTGATGGAAGAACTGGACTTAAAAGGTTAACCAGAAAAAAAAAAGCACAATGTGAGCAATCTTTCTACACTATTTAACTTCTTTGCAAAACTCAGAGGATATTGTAATTTTTTTTTTTTTTTTGTGAGTGGGTTTGTGTTTTGGTTTGGTTTGGTTTGGTTTTTTTTGTAGGGAAAGAAAGGGGCAGATTCTTCAACAATGAATAATCTCCATTTGAAAATAAGATGATGCAACAGAGAGAAAAGGAAAAAATAAGAATGCATATTTGCCTTCAAACCTTACCTGAAAAATTGTGGATCTTAGGAACTCAAAAGAATTTTATCAAATCTCTCAGGTAAAGTTAAGTATGAGGGGAAGAAAAATATTCTTAAAAGGATAAAAAATCAAAACTGTCTTCAGAAAAATAGGGATAGCAATCTGTGCAAGATGTGAACTTTCAAAGTGGTTGTGACAAGATGCTACTTGACGTAAAAGGAGCACAAATTGAAGGCGAAGAATATCCTAGAAGACTTTCAAAGCTTGGGAGAAAATGCATGCCATGTGCGACAATCACAGATATAGGAAACAGATACCTGGCACTTTACTAATAGAGAGTTCTCCTATCTTACTTGTTTGTAATGGCATCCAAAAGCACAAAAGCCTTCTCTGACAGTAGTGCACTGCAGATGGTAGATGATGTTGATCTTAGATGACACAACGTTATCTCCTTTTATAAGAAAGAGATGGCATTTCATAGGATAATATTTCAAGCTGAAAGTCAAATCTGATAAGTAGAAGACTAATACAACCTGAAACTAGGTATTGGAAGTGATAGAAAAAAGGTCTGGAAAGTTCTATATCTAAAACTTGCTTTTTCTGAAATGCTAGAATAAATGTCTTTATACACTAGGTTGCAAGTCATAAAGGATATGAGTGATTTTGCTGATGAGCTATTATGTCCTCAACTTAGATTTGTTTTTTTTTTAGCTTACCTTTTTTCTTGTCTTTAAGAAGCAAGACAAGACTTGTCTTTAAGAAGTTTCTCTGAGCAGCAGCAATAATAGATTCTTCTTGGGCTGTTCTCATTTTGTGTCCACAAAAGAGCAAGGCTTTTATTCTAGAATAATTACAAAACTGATGAAGCTGAATATTTCTAACCAAATGAGAATCCTAGCACTTTTTATCATCTTGTAGGTGATAGTAGTACATTCTCTGAATGTCACTTGTGTGAAGAATCACTTCCCAGTTAATGTTCTGTAAGTTAGTGTCTTGGTAGAATTTATTCTTGGATTCTGTATTTTCAGCAACTTGGAAAGATTTGTAATCTATATCTTCATTCATATTTGCTATTCATTAACCATTCTTTTAGTTCTCTACTGCAATTTAGACTACTGTATTTCAGCACTTCCTATTCAATATGAATAAGAAAATCCCCAAAGTGCTAGACACGTCTGTCTTTCTCCATCTAAAAATTATTACATATTTGTGATGGATCCCTTCTATGCATTGAACCACTAAAGTAGAACTCATGCTGTAATTTGTATTTTAAGTTTCATTATTCTAAGTATTGTAAGAGTAATAGTGTTTTCTTTTAAAATCTGTGTATCACTGATATGCATATATATGTTTGCATGAGAGAGGCTTCATAGAGCATCATGCAATTTACAAGAACTATGGCTTCTGAAATTGACAGTAAGCAGTCTATAATTCCTTAAAATATATTGTGCCATCATTTAAAAAAAAAAAAAATCATAGAATCATGGAATAGTTTGGGTTGGAAGGGATCTTTAAAGGTCATCCAGTCCAACCTCCTTGCAAGGAGCAGGGACATCCCTGACTAGATCAGGTTGCCCAGAGCCTCATCCAACCTGGCCTTAAATGTTTCCAGGGATGGGGCATCCACCACCCCTCTGGGCAACCTGTTCCAAGGTTCATCATTCACCATCTTCATTCTAAAAAATTTCTTCCTTATGTCTAATCTAAATCTACCTCCTTGTAGTTTAAAACTGTTACCCCTTGTATTACCACAACACGCCTTGCTAAACAGCTTCTCCCCATCTTTCTAATAAACTCCCTTTAGGTACTGGAAGGCTGCTATAAGGTCTCCCTGAAGGTCTCTTCTCCATGCTGAAAAACTCCAACTCTCTCAGCCTGTCCTCATAGAAGAGGTAATCCAGCCCTGTAATAATCTTCATGGTGCTCCTCTGAACTCGCTGCAACAGGTCCACCTCCTTATTATGTTGAGGGCACGAGATCTGGATGCAGTACTCCAGGTGGGGTCTCACTATACTAGAGTGGAGGGACAGAATCCCCTCCCTTGACCTGCTGGCCACCCTTCTTTTGATGCAGCCCAGGATGCAGTTAGCTGCAAGTGCACATTACCGGCTCATGTTGAGTTTCTCGTCCACTCTGAGCACTCCGAAGTCCTTCTCCTCAGGGCTGCTGGCAATCCGTTCTCTGCCCAGCTTGTGTTTGTGCTTGGAATTGCCTTGACCCGTGTGCAGGATCTTGTTCTTGGCCTTGTTGAACTTCATTGTTTGCACGGGCCCACAAAACCTGCTCTTCTTCTACAGTGGGCAGTTCTTCATTCTCCCAGTCCCTGCTTTTGCCTTCTGCAACTTCAACAGAATCTAGGTTTTTGTCTAGGGGTTGTATATTTTGCGTTGAGAGAGATATGTTTAGTGTAGACATGAGTTTACTTCTATGTATACATTCCAAAAATTGCCCATGATCAAAGTACACATGAGTTAATATCTTAAAACCATAGGTATTTACTACTGAGAAGTCGTCAGTGAGGAGCTCGTTAGGACTGATGGACTTAAGTACTCTGTACTCCATTGTACTTTGAAAACTGTGGCAAACATGCCACTAACAAAACCACGGGAGGGTGGGAGGCGTTATTTTAGGCACTCCCTAATTTTAAAATTCATTACTATACCAATTGATTTGTAGTAGTATGTATTCTTTTTTTTTCTAGCAAATGGGAAATTTTTCTTAAAATCTTGGATATTCTAGAAATTCTAAAAAAACTTACCACAGCTGGATGTAAGAGAAATATACTTTGCTTTTTCTATCCCTTTTTTAAAAAACACCTGAGTTGCTTTGTCCAGCTGCTAGAATCCAGCCTAAGGCAGATTCCTGGCACAGGAAAAATATAAAATTTACAATCTGTGGTGTTGTGTAGCTGGCAAAATTTCTGCCCTGTTTTTTTTTTGACCAATTCAAGTGGATTTCACTGTTGGACGATCTTATTAAAAGAAGGAGGTATTAGTCCTGTCTACAGTTTGATTATGTTGTCACTATTGTTGTCAGATAAAAGGCCAGCAGCATGTTCTCTGGTGAGAGAAGAAGTAAGAAAGAGCGTGATAACACTGCTGAATTGGACCTTCACTTTGATTTTCTCAGCCACCTGCCTTTTCAGATTTATATAAGGAATATGCCTGCCCTGCAGCCAACAGCACAGTACAGAGATAGTCAAGCTATCTGCACGGTAGAGCTTGTTTATATGAAGCAATCTAGTAGCAGCAGCAGGGAGCCCTATGCAAGTCAAGGTGTTCAGGTGAGAAATGACAGCTTATGCACTGACACTTTCAGACCTATTCCGTTGCCTTTGCTGCCTCTTTCAAAGCTGGTTTTGTGCATCCCTGTGCTGAGCTGCCGGCATACTTTAAAAGGAGGTAGTATTATATTTGAGAGGAAATTAAATAAGTTATAACTTGGTAAATTTTCCAGATGTATTTAGTTTAAAATATTTTATATTTCTTGCATTCTGTCTTCAAGTATTCAAGTACTTCCAGCTTTACCATATTTGCGTTTCATAGACCGTGAATGTCTGAGCTGCTCAAGTGGAAGAGGTAATATTTTTTACAGTGATCGTGCATTTTTTTAATGTTTATTGATTTCTAAGTCACTGAGCACTTTACCCTTATACTAATCAACTCTACTTTATAGAGATACTTTTTCATTAACAGGGAGACAGATTGTCTTTTCCTCAGCACTGCTGCCCACTCCAAGCAGATGACTAAAGAACCATGGAGAGCATATGCTCAGCTATGCCAGTGAATGCTACACAAGCACTTTTTTCTTGCTGTGAAATGTGGTTGTTACCGTCTCTCCATTTTTCTCAGTACACTCAAAGGCTTATTCAGTTGCTAATACTGTTTGAGTCATGGAATATCTTTGCCTACCACATGGAAACAGGAGGAGAGGAAAAAATGGAACATATACTTTTTGAAGAAGACTGTAAAAGAAAATACAAATACCAATGGTGGAATTCTAGCAGTGCCAATAGGACTGTGGAAAAAATCTTTCACAGAGGAAAAACATTCATTAAAATTCTATTCTGACTTTTAGAGTTCAAATGTTAAATACACAGCTTGAATTTTAATCTACAGAAGCAATCTAACAGGTCAGAACTTCTACTGTTAATCATACTAAAGGATTTTATATAACACTGCTTTTAAAATATGTGGGTCCATTCATTTTGCATAAAGACACTTGGATACTTGCACTTACGGTGAGTCATCTATGCTGCTTTTATTTTGAAATGTGATACTTGTTTGAGACTACCTATATAGAAATGCTGAGTAAACAGCTAGTATCTCAGAAAACAGTAGAAATTAATTAATTTAACTTGTAAATATGGATAAATGGACTATTGATAATCCTTAAGGCTGAATGTTATTAACATAGGAGTCATGCAGGCTGTGTTATATAAGCACTGGGTGTTGACACTGCGCTGTATTTCCTGTAGGATCCAATGATCACTGGAAACAAGGCAAAGACTTTGGTTGACTGTAAAAGTTAGAGCAGCTCTGGCTGTTATCTAATGAGTGACAATGACAATACTTTTAACCTTTTTTAAGAATTCTGTTATGATTGTTGTTCATATATTTCTGCTGCTTAAGTGAGATCCCACTTTTTTCAGTTCAGTAAGACAGACCACGTCTGGGTCCTACGTGTGCGCTAATCTTTCCTAAGCAAATCTATGTGGTTCCCTGACCCCAGATGCCCAACAGCACAAACACATTAGAAGGTAAATCACCTTTGTAGGGTGCGATGGCCATCAAATCAACTGTTAGACCACTGACCTGTTTGGTAGCGCTTTTTACACTGTAGGTGTTCTTCAGCCTTTATCATATGATGCCTTGATCTGTGGTCATTGAGATAAAATGTGATCTTTTTTTTTTTGTGGAACTCTGAAAGATAATGCAGTCATGCAGGTCACCTCACTTTCAGTCATAAATCAAACAAAGTGTTCTGCGACAAAAATAAAAAAAAAATCTCATACTGCAGAAGATTATTTATCTTGCTTACACAAGATAATCAATTCAAATCTCGCAGGGAGGTCACTGTCTGTGGTCATACTTTTAAAGATATTATACTGGCGTCTAGCAGGAACATGTAACACTGCAGAGCTTGCAGGATTATTTCTGTAACTTATAGAAATAAGCAATAAAGCCCATTTTAGCCATGTTATTTTAAAATAAATTTTTACTACCTAATAAACGATTAAAGCCTAAACTTTCTGCACTGGTAAGCAGTTTCCTGAAATTGTTAGATGACTTTCACATACTTAATTATGCCTAATTATAGTATTTTACTCTATGATTCAGCAAAATGATTAAGCTTATGTGGTCTTGTTGATTTCACAGAAAGCGTGCACATGCTCAAGTTTTGATATACACCTCAATAACTCGAGGAACTGTATTGGTATTGCATCCATCCAGATATATCTTGGGTTTGGGTTAGGCTTCTGAGTACAGACACTTTGGCATATTTTCCCCCACAGAATTACTCCTAGGAAGTTTATACCAAAAGGTAGCAATTTAACATTTTCTGTTGAACAAAGGAAAGACAACCAAGGCAAAACATTTTTCAGGAACTCCATTTCAGTAAATTAGCGACACATTAGGACATGGTGAGATCTAAGCAGGATATCCGATGACAGTCAGTCCTTTCTCATTATTCAGAAGATTCATCTAGTCAATTCTGTTCCCCAAGCTCTTTTTTTCTAAAGTCTCAGAGGTAGGTTGATGAGTGGAAAAATATCACACTCTCAGTAAAACTACTTTTGAGTATAAGAGAGCTCCAGTTTTCTAACTTTAATCTCAGTCTTATTTCAGATCATTATGCAGTCCATGGCCTGTTCATCCCAGTGACCATCTTTGTATATCCTGACGCCCATTGTGTGAATATCTCTTCAGTTTTCTGCTTTCATATCCTTCCAAACTTTGTTAGAAGTGTGCTAAATTGATATTTTAATATAAATTGAAATTTCAACCACTTTTTAGGAGGACTAACAGAAATATTTCAAGAAGAGGATTGCACATCCACTTTGCTGATGGCCTCATTTCAATATAAGTGGCAGGGGAATCTAATTCTGACACACATTTTTGTTGTGTCTCTGAGTTATGTGTCTTACTTAAATTTTACAAAGGACAGAATCAAATCCAAATGGATAGTAAATTCTATATGCTAAGGTCTATATATAAACTGTGAGGATTAAAATCTTTGAGCTAGTATACTTGCATACAGATTGAATTCAATCTAGGCAGATTAGCACTGCCAAAAAAATAGAGAAATATTGCAGTCTTTGTGTTTCAGTCTTTACTAATAACATTAAAGGCTAGCTGTTTTGTTTCTTTGTTTTACAGGAAATAATTTAAAAGTCACTGAATTTTTTGAGTTATGCATCATGATAACATCTGCATGGTTCAGTTATAGTGGCATTGACCGTTCTTTCTTTTAGGGTTGCGCAGTGGAAGTTTCCTGCTATAACAAAAAGGACTGTAACTTTCACTCCTACTTGAGTAAACTATGCCAAAATATGAAGAAATGCCCCTAAAATGTTTCTTCTGTCCTATTTGGTGAATCTCAAATCACAGCTCAACGTGTGCCTTGTCCTCACATCAGTGGTAGCAGAATACGTATGATTGTTACAGGAACAATAAAGGGCTCATGGGACAGAGTCCACAGCCTTAAAATAGCTGGGTTTATGTTCCACAGAGTTTCTCTTCAACATAATAAGACTGGGTGTAGCTGAGGAGGTTGGCTAGAGAATGAATTCTGAAAAGGACTGACCAGGGCTTTGTGGCTTGGTGCTTTGACAGACTGAATAAATCATTCAGCTTTTCTTGGGCCTCTCTTGCAAAGTGAGGATAAATGGAAGCTGATGTGCCAGTTGGCACCAAGTTTCTGAAATGTATAAAACACTACCTGGTATTCTTTAACATCTAGTCTGTTTTATCAACTGCTAGCAAATGCTTCCAATTAGTGTGTCACATTCTATAGACAGCTGAGAGAAAAAATTCTCTCAAATGCAGCATATTAGGCTAAATGATGTAACATATTATTTGAAAAATCAATAGATCAAAGTGAATGGTTTTGGTGTCTGGTAGATCCAAACAAAAATACATTATAAATCAAATTCACCACTAGAACTCTGTGAGAAAAGTCCAACATGTAACAGTAATTATTCATTTACTCACTTTGTTCTCTCTTGCCAGTATTTCTTGTTTGAAGATTATACCAATAAGAAATAATGTTGATGGTTGTTTTAAAAGCTTTTTGACGTAACTGCTTTCTAAATGTTAAGCAAATCAGAAAATTCACAGGAAGTCAGCACCTTTCTAAAATCTAAGTATAGAGAAAAATTATTTGTGGACATACTGTTTTTCAATAAAGTGTGCACTCTTCTTATGGTAAAAGCTTTTCAATATTGATTGTATAATTACCAAAAATATTTTTGAAACATAATAAAATTGCAGTGTCATCTGTATTCCACCACAAATTCCTCTGGAGAGGAGTTTGAATTGACCATCATAGCTGTTCATCAAAAAAACCCCTAGGACTTACTTTTTCCCAGATCAAATAGTCTCTTCCTCTATCATCCCCTTAATTAAGGTTTTGTCCTCAGAATTACCTCACTGAAGGAAACTCCATCCTGTGAAGAGATCTTCAATTATGAAGTGATTCTGTGCAGATCTTGCACTACTGTCAAAAAAGCTTTTTGGATTTCCTAGGTATGAAATTAATTAAGTTGTAAAAATCCACAGGCAGAATAGTAATAAAACAGTTGAGGATACAGAGATCACATGAATTAAAAGAAAGGCTTGAGATTCCACTCTTTACCTTCTTCAGTTCACATCAATGGAAAATTGGCCAGATCTTCTTGGAAGTATAAAACTAGAAGGTGAGTGGATGAAATAAAGGGCAAATTCTGTGAATAACAATAGGACACTGTGGTTTTTTTCTCCCTCAGGAATGACAGCACTTAATCACTGACTTGCAGCTTCTGTCTTTCTGGCTTAATAACTCTTAAATTCCTTTTTTGGAAAATAGGCATTGCTATCCTACTTTGCAGGCAGGTGGCAGAGCTTAAGGGGTTAAAAACCTCATCATACTGAGAACATAATTTGACTCAGATCTCATTTTACTATTTAAAAAAGTGGACACTACCACATTTGCTAAGCAGCCATGCTTAGAAGAAAAATCGTTTGATGAAAACTTACTGGTTTTCAATAATTTATATAATCTCTTGAAGCTTTTGATTTGAGAAGAATTCTAGAGGAACTTTTAAAATCCATTTGACATTTCTGAGTTTTTAGAATCTGGCATTATTAAACAGTGCTCTTATTGACATTTCCACACCCTAAATAAAAAAAAATACGTAAAATTTAGAAAGAAAACTAAAATAAGTAAAGGAGTTTAATGTTTATTGTATAGCTGTATGTTTTGTCTGATATCATAGCAAGACTGATTTTCACCAAGAACACAGCACACCTTTGAGATGTTACTTAGAGTTCAACACTTTAAAATAGAACATCGAGGGAAAATAAAAGATAAGGGGGTGCCACTTACACAGAGAAGTATTTTCCAGAGCGTGTTGGAGTCTACTAGAAGAGCAAGACTTTGAGTTTTTAGTCTGATTAAATTAAAATTATATGACTAAAAAATAATCACCACACCACTAAGGTAAAGATCTTAAAATTTTTTTTCCAGGTTTGCCTAGAATTGAAAATGGACATTACAAAACTAAAGCCATAAACTACTTTGGAACTATTTTTTGTTATTGATTCTTTGTGAACTCTGAAATTCTTCTGTAACTCTAGTTCTAGCTCATGACCAAAACATTTTAGATAAATTTAAATAAATTGTGCATAAGCATTTAGCTGAGCAAAGTAATATTGTTCTAAAAACATTTATTTATGTTGAACAGTAACTTTATACCTATTTGACCAATAATGAAGTATGAGATTTATAAGTAGTGGTGTCTGAAATCAAATAAAACTATTCTGATTAAAATTCAGACTAGGTTTTTTGCTTTTGATGCAGTCTGTAATACTGAATATCAGCATAAACGTAGGCAGATTTTGACTCAAAATAATTTTTTTGTTGATAGTCAAAATTGCATACAATAATAATAATTATATCACTTAAACTACTGATAGTGTAAGTGGTAATTCAAAGTGCAATGTGAAGCACACCAAAGTTTTAGTAGAAGGAGCATAACAGCACTTCAAAGGGTTTTTTTCAAAGGAAAAAAAAAAAACCCAGTTTGTTTTATGCCCAGTTTGAAATTTGAGAATATATATAAAATCAAGGGGCAAGAAATGTCCTTCTAAAATGTTGCTGTGAACTTTCACTTTACTGAGCTGTTGGCCAGCCTTCTTTTGTTTAGGAAGCAATATGTATTGTGGACAAGTTAGGGACACATACCACATGATTAACTTTAGATTTATTTAATAAATACATTAAGGAGGGAAAATAAGAAGAAGAACTTACAAAGACGGGCTATGTTCCTGTTTTAAGGTGCTAAGAATTAGCATGTTGAAAGAAAATTGCAGATTCTTATTTGTAATTACCCCTTACTCCCATACTTTAGCATGTAATTCAAGTCTTGGGCATTACCAGCTCAGGCTGTAACCCTAAATTAGTGTCTTTTTGTAGCATCTCTTGTTCATCTTGCAGTCCTTACTGAACAGAGTAAATTAAGTCAGCAGAGCTGCTCACATGATCTTATTCAAGGGATAACAAAATCCAACTACATTTTTAGTGTGACACATTTTTCCCATTCTTATCCATAATTCATTTGTGCAAGTGGGCTTTTTTACATTTTCATAAACAAAATGAAAGAAAGAACTATTCTCATGATATTTTCAGAACAACAAAGAAGTGTTGAAATGTTTACAGTAGCCCTTTCTTTTGATATGGTTAGACTGATTTCTCTGATTAAGGTGTTTAGTAACACAGTAAACACTGATTATATAATGTTACAGCAGTATTGTTCTTTTATTCTCTAGAAAACCAAAATACAAAGAAAAATATTTTATCAGGATATTGTTTGAGTTGGTGATTTCTTTCTTTTAATTGTTTGTGTACATTTCACTAAGTCAATGACATGTTCTGTAGTGCCTAGAAATTCTCCCTCAACTGAAAAGTGATTTTTATACAAAATAGAAGCAATAAAAGAGAATTGTAGTGACACCATATTGTAGTGACAACCATAAGTGGAATCCAAATAATTTTTCCAACAGATGTTGCAAACAAATTTCAAAAAGCAACTTGTTTACCAACATTTTCAGTAGTGGCTGTTCAAAGTTGACCATCATATCTAGGTTCTTATATATAATTTAAGGGCCATTTTTAATTGTACTGCATCTAATGTACCATTTTCAGCAAAACTGAGTAAATCTAAAGAGAACAGAAACATCCTTAGGCAGAATGTATCCACAGGGTTTCATATTAGGTAATGTACCAAGCGTAGTTCCAGAGATCGCTAAATAATGAATGTGTAGTACATCTGCTACCCCCCAGTGGTTAGGAATGGGAATTGTCCTGCTTATTGACTCATTATTGACATGAAGCTATCCTTTAAAACCAAAGGCTAACAAACTATTTGAACTTGATAATATTAAAAACCCACTATTTTTATGTTTACTGTAATTGATTGGACTTGAAGATATGAGTGTGGAAATTCTTCTTTATTCCAAGATATACCAGTAAAAAATGAATAATGTTGTCTGTTAAAAAGACCAGAAACACAAGTAACTAAAGGCAAGTTCTCTACTGCCCTTTGGCAGTAGAAAAAGCTTGTCTGCAACTTTAGCATTGATATTTTGCACTCTGGCTCAGATCCTCGAATGCATTCAACCTTTACTGAAATCATGGGGAGTTCAATGCCTGGATGAGTCTGGGAGCATCAAAGCACTTAGAAGTGTTGAAACTGATGGCTTTTATAATTGCTGGAAACTACTTTAACATCCACCTCTCTTATAGGGAGATATTGAGAGTCAGAAGTAGGACTGAGATGTTTACCAAAGTGTGCTTGCCGTTCGCTTTGCCATCATTTATACATGAACAGAAATGCCCGTGTTCAATCTGAACTTATTTTCAGATCATATAGTTCCAAAAGCAGCCGGAATAACATTCTCATTATGCTATTGAAACTTAGATGTTCAGTAATCTTGAAATGCAATTGCTAGATGCTCAAAAAGATTTCCCAGCATAAATTCCCAGTGATAGCATATATTGCATAAAGAAGTCTGTCTCACACAGCTCATTATTTTAGCGCAGGAATAATGCATCAGTTATTACTGTGGATAAACAAAATTCCACTTGGCTTTTCCTGTCAACTTCCTGAATACTAAACATACACGATTCAGCTTAGTTGAAATGATTCTTTGAGATACAGTGATAAATTATTTCTATTGACCAATACTTCAAATACCATGCTCCCTTCTTCATGTCCCTTTAATTTCCACATTTGGCTTGAGAAAATTATTGCCTGATAACTTTTAGTGTGGCTTTGCATTAACGTTTGGGACTATGTAAGTGTGTTTAGATAAGTTCTGTTTAGATCCAACTTCTTCTTTTTCTTGTTTTTTTCCCTTTTGTTCTTTTTTGTCCAGAAAGCTACAAACTTGTTTCAGATTAAGAGATACAATTTACAACTGTCACAAGCAGCTTCAGTTCAGTACCTTTATTATGGTAAGATAATAGAGCTTAGTTTTTCAGGCAAGATGAACAGCAAGACTACTTAATAATAACTTAATAAAAAATAAGTTATTTCTGGATGTGCTGACCATTGCATTCACAGTGCTTGCACTAATTGTTTTCATGGTGGGTCTCTGCCAGATATTCAAAAGGCTAGACATAAGAAGCACAATGTTACATAAATTAGCAAAAAAATAGTATTTTCTGATTTTTTTTCAGGGCCATGCTGTAGTCCTGAAAACACTGGAGGGTAAATTGGTAGGTATGCTCGCCTTCTGCAACCTTTCTCTGTACTGGAAACTGGATGTGAGGCATGTAAATGACAGCCTCTTGTAATTGAAGGATTACTCATCAAATTCAACAGAATATCATCAACTGTGTTTATGTATTTCTGTTGCAATACCTCCTCCCAATCTACCTCCTAGACTTTTATAATTCGTGAACTTGCTGATCCAAATTTCCAGGGGGAAAACCTTGTCTGCTTCCTGTGCTTGGAACGTGTTGTGCAGAACAGTAGTATTCTTACCAGATCATTAATAAACAGTGAAGAAATCTTGAAACACTTGCTGGGATAGCATCTGACAAGTTAGCATTTAACAACTTGAGGGTAAAAACATACCCAAATCATAAAAACTGTTATGATAGACTACAATAATGAGCAAATTAAAGTCTAGTGCATTAAGCCTTAGAACTGAGGGAAATGTTTAATTGTTTGTGTAACAGCTGTCGACAACTTCATTGAGTAAAGCAAATGCTGTTAGTTAAATAACTCACAAAAAAAAATAAACCAGATTAACATGAAAAACAAACTAACAGACAGGGTTTTTTATTACATGAGCACTAAATGGTAATTTCACAGAAATAAATATGTTTATGAGAATGTGTCAGTGGGACGGTAACATCTCTGCTAATTATTTGCTTTGATATCCTACTCTGCTAATATAGGCTTCATCCACTCTTGTTATTCTTATAACTTAGGCCTGAGTGCCTTCAAGTAATGTATTAAGGAAATTTATTACCATCTCTTACGTGCTTATTCTTCCTCTTTTTTTTTCCCCTAGAAAGTGTCTTCTGTATTTTTATGTACTATTGATATGCACAAATAGATATATCAGTCTGACTGATCTATATGTCAGTCCATCTGATATAAAGCCAGATTATGAGAATACGTTTTGCAGTTGGAGCCAGAAATAGTGAAGTTTGTGACAGTCCGTAGTTTCTATGGTCATCGCTTCCATAGTCATGGGCCAGTTTGTGGGAGTACATTATCTTCTGAAAAGGCAAGCTTGCCTCCCACTGAGCCTGCAGAATTAAGTTATTGAAAATGATCCTTATGAGGATTCAAAGAGAGGTGTAAATCAGTGAAATTGCAAAGTTGCAAATACGTCTTAGAGGTCAGTTTTTAAAAGGGGATATTTAATAAAACTTAAGACTTATTTGGGGATTCTAGGTTCTAAGGTTTTAATTTAAATGTCTATATGTTGATTTTTAAATCTGTGTTTCTAAATCAGAGCATAGACATGCAGCTGGCATTCATGCATTTAAATATGGGATTAATTAATTTACTCTCAGTACTGTATTTTCTCACTTAATTGTATTCTTGATCGTGTAAAATCATTGCAAGGTTTAAGTTCTTATTCTTTCTAAAAGCATAAGTCCTCTTCTTTTCATAGAGGAAGGTATTTGGATCTTCAGTATTCCTTTACCTTCCAAGCCATTTCTATTTCCCCACATACATCTCCCCATTTCTCTTCTGCCTTGAAATAGAATCATAGAATCACAGAACGGTTAGAGTTGGAAGGGACCTTCAAAGGTCATCTAGTCCAACCCACCTGCAAGGAACAGGGACATCCCTGACTAGATCTGATTGCTCAGAGTCTCATCCAACCTGGCCTGAATGTTTCCCAGGACGGGGCATCAACCACCTCTCTGGGCAACCTGTTCCAGTGTTCTACAACTCGCATTGTAAAAAATTTTTTCCTAATATCCAATTTAAATCTACCTCCCTCTATTTTAAAACCATTACCCCTCATCCTATCACAACAGGCCCAACTGAACAGCCTCTCCCCATCTTTCCTGTAGGCCCCCTTGAGGTATTGGAAGACCGCTATCAGGTCTTCCCGGAGCCTCATCTTCTCCAGGCTGAACAGTCCCAACTCTCTCAGCCTGTCCTGATAGGAGAGGTGCTCCAGCCCTCTGATATCTTCATGGCCCTCCTCTGGACCCTCTCCAACTGGTCCATGTCCTTCTTATGTTGGGGACTCCAGAACTGGACACAGTACTCCAGGTGGGGTCTCACGAGGGCAGAGTAGAGGGGGAGAATAACCTCCCTCGACCTGCTGGCCATGCTCCTCTTGATGCAGCCCAGGATGCGGTTGGCTTTCTGGACCGCAAGGGCACATTGCCGGCTCATGTTGAGCTGGTCCCAAGTCCTTCTCCTCAGAGCGGCTCTTGATCCATTCTCTGCCCAGCCTGTATTTGTGCCTGGGATTGCCACGACCCACATTGCAGGACCTTGCACTTGGCCTGGTTGAACTTCATGTAAGGTTAGATCTTCTTCTCTCATCCTCCAGTGTAATTGTCCCTAACTTTTGTTCTTAATGAATCAAGTTGAAATAAGTTAATTTAAAATACAATTCTTTTCCGATTACCTGATTTTTTTTGAGTGGAAGAAACAGCTGCAAATGATTCTTCATTGTCACTCTGTTCTTGCACTGGTAATGACATACAAATATTTATTTTACCCTGATTAGATCCTCTCTGTTTCATGACTGTCATGACAGTTTAAATGAAACAATGTGAAACCATGAGTCATAAGACTGGCAAATGCACATGAATTACTTGAAGTAATTTGTTGTATTTAATTTTTGAGTTTTAAATCAAAGGCTTCCCATTACATTTGATTATAATATTTATAAAGAATTAGAATATTTTTAGTTTTAAACTGATATACACTAAAATGCTAAAAAGCAGAAGTAAATATTATCAAATAGCATACACCTGTTAAGAAGTGCATTAAATTATAGTTGGAGATAACCTTTCTGTGAAATACATCATACCAATAAAGATGAAAGGCCTTAAATCTGATGGGAATATTTTTTTGCTGAGGCACAAATTGGCAGAAGTTGTACATCATTTATACCATGCCTTAGAGATGCAGCCTGTAATCAGTTTAAGCCCCAAGTACTAACCATCTTCTGTATTTTCTTCCTTTTTCTGGCATGTTGGTTTTCTACACTTATGTGACTACTCATTAGGATTCTTGTGCAGAATCTCCAGTCAAGCACTAAGACGATGGTTGCCAGACAAGATGACTGTCTATGCAGTGCCCCCACTGAGTCAAGCTGAATTCACCTCCTCTCTTGCCAGTCATGATTTTATAGACCTCTTATGACACATTTCCTTTCCCTTCCCAGTCTAGGTCGTGGAGATGTATTTTGTTCAGTTATTCCTTTTATGGAAGAGGTGTCTTGTCTTTGATCATCCTTTTGCCTCTCTCTTCTTTTTTCCAGTTCTACTGTAATCTTTTTGAGATAGAAGAACCAAACCACAGGCACTGTTTGCAGGTGCTATGCATATTTATACAGTATCGTAATGATGCTCTCTGTTCTATTTTCTATTCTTTCCCTGATTATTCCTAACTTTTTTTTTTTGCTTTTTCACAGCTGCTGTTCACTAAGCAGACATCTTTGTGAACTTTTTCATAAAATTACTTTTTCATAAGCCTGTTATAATTCTAAAATTTTATTTCTGAGTGGTAGCAACTAGCTCATAAACCTACCACTGTGTCATACTCTAGCTTCCCAGTTATTGCCTTGGCTCACATTACTTCTAGAACCTATGTCACTGGCAATTATACGCTTATTTACTAGACTGACCATCTTACCGTGCTGCTAACAGTGACACTGTTAGAACTCAGCTCTGTAAAAGAACACTGGCAAGGAAAATGATAGTCAGTGTAACCTGTAAATCAATGGGGCAATGAATCTTAGGCCATTCAAATGGTGCAGAGCACCTACAGCCACTGAGCCTTTTCCTCAATCAGCACTGCCCCTTGATGATACTTTAGCAAGTTACTGCCCATCAGTCACAATTAAAGAGAACTGATTTCCCTCACACCTCAGCCAAAAGCCCCACCTTCTTTATAATACATAGTCTCAACAATCTGCAGCTGCAAATTGCAATGGAGAATGGGTCGTTCCAGCTGCAAACACAAAACACAGCTCCTGCAAGAAAGAAATTTACAAGCAGATGAGCTAGAAATAATGAATCCTTCTTCTTTACAGAGAATAAGCTCCATGAATCCTCTCCTACTGACTGCTGTCTGTGTCCTATTTTTGAGACCAAACTGTTTCTTGTTTGTGCTGAAATGAAATCATTTGATAGATGGATGACAGGCATACAGTGTACTAGAAGAGCAGCTATTTGCAATGTCATAAAAAATCCTGGCAAAACGAAGGATATTGAAAACAGCTGCCAGACACTTTCCAAAGTAATGTCATTATGTCTCTATACTAATTCTTGAGAGCACAATTTGATTTCTTAACAGTAGACCTTTGTGTTTTATTTCCTTGCAGCTGAATTAGGTTCCTGCTTCATAACTGACTTTTAGGAGAATCTTCATTTTTTTCTATGAGTTTAGAAAATTATACCAAGTCCTGAAAATTTATTAGCATCTCTCATATAATTTCTCAATGCTTAAAAAAGAAAACCCCAACCAGTATCAGGTTTTGGGCTAATTTACTGCTTTTGTGTCTGTTTGCTTGCTGTATGTGTTTCTTATTAATAACTAAATGGACTAGATTATTATTTTGTGTATTTACTTCTTTGAGGTTCCTGTGTGATTGGTAGTAAAATGTCTTTCCTGCTTTGTTACAAAAGTAATTGCATACTCAAAACCTCACTTTAAAAGATTTGAAACAAAATTTAATGAACAGATTGGAAAGGCTCCAAGAGGAAAAATCCTTTAAATATTGCATGAGCATTACAACTGTATATCACTAAAAGGATAAATACAAATGGGAAGTACAGTTTCACAGATCTAGAATTCTCTTTGCATCTTTCTAAAAAAGTGAAAGTAGATGCTGAAATACTCCTCCTCCAGGTCCCACAGACAAGGTGCCATTCAGAAAATCTAGGATGATCACCCCTGCACAATAATTCCTTGTGACTGAAATTCATTTATTGATATTTTGTATGTTAACATTGGTTTAAGGCTTAAGCCTTTGAGTAAATATTGCTTGGCAGGTAATGTCTCCAGTCTTCTGAGGATGCCAATAAGGTTACAAATTAGTGCCACTGAAAATGATGATTTATGAGAGTGTCCACTTTATAGATGCAGATTACATATCCATTGCTGGGATATTAAACTATTTCGTGTTTATGTAAAATCATAGAATCATAGAATGGTTAGGGTTAGAAGGGACCTTCAAAGGCCAACCCCCCTGCAAGGAGCAGGGACATCCCTGACTAGATCAGGTTGTTCAGAGCCTCATCCAGCCTGGCCTTGAATGTTTCCAGGGATGGAGCATCCACCACCTCTCTGGGCAACCTGTTCCAGTACGCTACAACCTTCAGTGTAAAAAAATTTTTTCTAATACCTAATCTAAATCTACTTCCCTTTATTTTGAAACCATTACCTCTCATCCTGTCACAACAGACTGAAGATGTTTCAGAACAGACTGAAAAT
Source organism: Tetrax tetrax (assembly GCA_009806455.1). Lineage (NCBI taxonomy): Eukaryota > Metazoa > Chordata > Aves > Otidiformes > Otididae > Tetrax > Tetrax tetrax. The sequence goes on along the minus strand of WHYT01016749.1, from coordinate 294,733 downwards.
GTTTCATATTGCTCAGGCTTTCTTTGCATGTATACCCTACCATATTAAAAGGCCCATCATACAGTGAGGAGTGCAGCAGGCACATTCCAAACTGATCCCATCCGTTGTGCATTTCTTAGCTCATAGAGCTCACCCCCTCAGAGGAATTCAGTTTCTCCTCTCAAAGGCTGCTCTGTAATGCAGACAGCAGCAAGGATGACTGGCAGATTGCTTCAACATCATACTTGATCTGAAATAAAATGCTTATGTATCTTATGCGCTGTCAGCTCCTTAAATCAACGTTGCCTCTGTCCTTTCCTTGAGAGGACAAGTCCGCATCATCCCCAAGGGTGCTGTTAGAGACCACCAAGAGCTGCTTGCTCCAGAAGGGATAGTGAACCAAATCCAGCAATGCAGCTGGCAGAGCCTTGCCAAGCAGGTCCCAGGCCCCTCATACCCAAAGACAGTGAGCAGGGCAGGTCTGGTAGCAGCTAGGTTGGGCAGAGAGCCTAGATTTCTGGGCAAGTTCTTAGTGGAGGTTCAAGGTCAAGTCACCAACGCAAATGTACACATCAGGCTCTGTCCAGACCAATGCATATCACAGGACAGTCCAAGCAAGGACTGAGGGTCTTAGCTTAAGCTTCTGAGGTAAAGTGTGCTGGAGTGGGTGGGCTCACACGTCTCACAGCTGTTTCGTTCGGCACTGTTATCCATGGTTACACAAGTGTGCGCTATCAGTGAGCCTGAGCACAAGCAGCAGAGCACCTGACAGCCTCTTCAATTTCCAGTATTTTTGCTGCTCAGTGCAAGTAGAAGCACGCTTAGACACCGCATATATTGTGGGAATACACAGGCTCTGTTTGTGTCTTTTGTCTTGGAAAGAGAAGAAAGTGTAGTAGAGCTTTCAAGCTCTGTTCCCTTTTTTTTTCCCTTGTGCTAAAACATAGTTAGAGGTATAGAAATATATTGATTGTTTTATTTTATTCCAATAATATACCAATGCTTTTACAAACTTGCCTACATTTTAAGCATGACACTTAATTTTTGCTTCTGAAAGGTTTATTATTGTTTTGGACTAGGAAGTGGAAAATACACTGTTCTCCAAACTGTAGCTGAGGCATTTATTCGTGGTAATCTTACAGTAATTTGAATGCTGTTTCTCTTGTAAAACTGGTAATTAACGTTAACAACTAAAACATAATGTTAATTGGAGTTGCTGTATTTGTTAGCTCTCTCTTCTGATGTTGCCCTGCCTTGAACCCGCCCTTCTGCTCTGGATTTTTTAGGATTTTTTTCATAACTTTATACTTGGCTGTATTTGGGATGTAGGCCAATAAGGCTGCACATGCACTTAATTTAACTTCTACTTGGCTCATTTTACCTTTCAACTTACTCCTTTTGCAGAGTTATTTTCTGTAGCTTGGCGCCATGTTAACTGCTCTTCCATGACTGGTTTGAGGTCAGTTCACCTCTACTTACAACAGGTTCTACAAGCATATCTTTAAAAGGCCTGGCCTTGGAAAACTAATTCTTTCCATGGATATCATGTTGTACTTGCAAATAATTGTATTCAGGATTATTCATGGGGTTGTAGTTGCCAGCTGTCTGTATAGTTTAACAGATCAATGTGCCTGTGAAATCTCTGCTACACCTTGCTTTCTTAAAAGAGCACCTGTAAAGCTGAACTCTGATTTTTAGTGTCATCTCAAATCTTCCTCCTTTTTCATTGCATGGAATTCATCTTCACTTATCTTTAGCCTTGGGAAGTGGCTGTCTGGTTTGTTAGTTGTCTAGGCTCTCTCAGTGGTCAGTTATGGTTTACACTCCAAAACAGGTAGAATTTCTCTCTGGAGGTCCTTTCCCAGTGACTGCAGGGGAGCGAGGAGTCTAGGTAGCTAGCTTGCACTATGTTGCTGTTGTGTAGGCCACAAAATTCCACTGGATAAAGAATTTGGGTTTGAACATGGGGATAAGCATTCAGAGTTAGATGAAACTGATATGGTCTGAGATTTTATTTTTCATTTACTTGATAAGGGGATGGTCATTTTAAACCTACAGATGTTTAGTAAGGAAGTAAACCAGCATTCGTGTGCTTTCCGGACATAATGAGCAAATTAAGTAGATTTGCATATCTCTGTTTGTTCACGATGTTATGCTTCTGGATTTTTGTATCGAGGTGGTAATGAGTGGTAAATTAGTCTGTTTTGCACAGTGGTTACTCAGAGTCCGCATTAAAGCTTCCTGCCAAATCCAGCTATTTCTGAAGGCTTTTTCAAACATATTTCCCAACCTTGATGAAGTGTGAATGAGTTAAGTAGCACAATGAGAAGTACCCCAGTACAGTTTGACAGCTATTGCTCTCATGTGGAACTGTAATGGTTCTTCTCTACTAAAGAAGATAAATTATAATATAAACCTGTTAGCATGGAAATAAAAAGCACTTCAGTTAAAATCAGGATAACTACTTATGACATAAACCTATGCCTAGTTAATACAATCTTCAGAATGACCTTCAGTGGAGTCCTACAGCTACTGCAGAACTGGGTAGCATAGCCTCTATTGTTTTTCCTTTTTCCAAAGATGCTGGAGTGCTTTGAAATTGTGTTTATGACTGCATCACATTTCTGACCAGTATAAAGTGCAAACTTTGTCTAAACTGTAAAGTCATAAATACATGGAAAGCAAAATTAAAATTCTTAATATACTTTATAATGTTCTCAGTATAATTTTTAAAATAGAAAATACTTTCAAAGAGAGCAACAGTAGATAAGAAAGTGCTCCACAGTAATAGTAAGTTCTTTAAGTCAGCTACTATGGAAATATTGTATAAATAAAATCAATTTATTCGATTCCTGTATTAGATAGTTTCTAAGTAGAACATAAGAAATGAGGGATGGAATGTTTTATTCATGTGATGCATGCAGTGGTCAGCTTTGGATAACAGGAAGGGAAAATTTAAAAAAAAAGGTAAAATCTTCCTTTGTTTCCATGTGGATACAGACAATTCTTGCCATACTGCAGGAGTTTACAACCTACTCAGTTGATTTAAATGTCATGGAAAAAATAAGAAAAGTCTCCTTTTCACTTTTTTATTGTATGACTTGTGCTGGAAGGATACTCCTGGATGAGTATCACCAGGTGTGTTACTAAAGGAGCATCAACAACACTACAGGCAGGAGAATATTTGTTTCTAGATTCACTGATTTAAAGTTACTGACTGTTCCATAGCTTCTGGCAAAACACATTTTTGACTGCAGCTTCTTTTTGATGCTGTTTTCAATGAGCAACAGCATCAAACTGAGTACTAAAAGTTGGCAGAGCTTTTGCATCTCTCTCCCTCTCACGCTGTGACAAGGGGCTTTTTAAAGTGGTTTCAGGGAAAACCATTCATATCCTATAGAACGCAAGAGAAATAATTCTTTTGCTAGTATGCTGTTCATGGTCCAATGATAATATAATCTGCAGAGAGATTTCTCCTGTTCCTCAACTTACCTAGCCAAAGCAACTTCTGGTGATTTGGATTTCAGGAAGAGGAAAAGTTGAAGTCATGCTGTGTAACCAAGTCAGATGATGTCTATAACAGCCCCTGTACCTGCCCATACAACTCCACACAGATTGTGTGCCCTCCTGGCTGAAACACTGCCTGGTCTTCATACTCTTCATATCTGAATTACAAATCAGGATGTTTTTGCATGATAACAGTAATGGGAAAGATAGTCTTTGCAGCCTTATCGATCTTCTAGTCTATGTACTCAGAGTCATTTGCAATTTAAGCTAGTAAAGATCTATTTGAAAGGTATTAGCCAGACCGATGTGCCTGTTTGGCACTTGCTATTGAAAATTGAAGGTGCAGTATTTTTGGTTTTGTATGGGCCCATAAAATAATAGAAAAGTTTGTTGAAAAGAACATGTGGGGCTGTTGGACCTTACTTCTCCAAGCAGGGCTAGCTTCAAAGTTGGATCAGGTTGCTCAGAGCCTTGTCCAGGTGAGATCTGAAAATCTCCAAGGGACAGAAATTACAAAAATCTTTGAGTAGACTTTTCTGAGTTACCATCCTAGTGAAGAACTTGTTTTTCTGATGTCCAGCCTGAGCCTTTCTTGCAATGGCTTATGACCATTTTCTCCTTTTAGCTCATCAGGCATTACCAAGAAAGGTGTTGGCTCTGACATTTTTGTAACTAGCTTTAAAGTAGTTGCAGGGGGCTAAATAATTTACAATAAGCTAGAATCCTGAAGGATTCTATGTCATATTTCACATGCCCATAGATAATCTTGGAAAGAAACAGAGAACTGATAAATGGGGAAAGGTGCACGATTACTTTTGAAAAGAACTAGTTTAATGGAATCTATATTGGAAGGGATATCCGCAACACCGTGTAGAGATTCCTTTGTCTCCTGCAATTAAAATTAATTAGAGTTATGTAACTAGGGCTAAAAATAGGGAAGAGTTATTTCTTACATTTTGGCTTTCCTTAGAGGTTGATATTGAATTTATTTTATTCATTAGAGGTTGATATTGAATTTATTTTATTCATAGCAATCATGTATTATGTAAGTTAACATACAATAGGGAACCTCCTCAGAGTGTACTGCAAGCTGATGGCATGTTCCTTAGCAAAAGGGATTTAGATGTAAAATTGAGGCCAAAGTTAAAAGAAGGTTGTTGTTCTGCATGCTGTTCAAAGGAATTTAGAGAAATGAAGGTAACTAAAAATTTCAGAGTGCTGGCTGCTAAGGATGTTATTTTTCATGTGCTCTGGTGAGTTGGTTTGGAAACTCATGGCAGCAGATACTAGTTGTAGTGAAAATATACTAATAATGTAAAGAGGTGTGGGGTACAGCTGTGCATGCAATTCAGTTATCTGAATGTATGAGAAAGAGTCACCTGCAGGGAGAGTATGAAGTTAAAGCTGTAGATAAAGAGCAAAAAATATTCAGCACTTTGAAGGAAGATGGGTGACCTCAGTGAGGTCAATATATATAATCAGCATGGAAATCAACATTCAATAAAAATATAGTCATTCCTCTGTACAGACTACAAAACATAATGATGACAGCACAAAGCATTATGACATTAAGTCATTTGAATGTACATATAACTCTAAGATCTTAATTTGATTTTACTTTAAAAAGTATCTTTTATAGGTTTTGTTTGGATGGAATGAAGAGTTGCAATGTAGACTTGCTGAAATCTAAACTTTTATAATTTGCTTTATTAGGTATTTTAGCATATTATATTTAGCACAGATATTAACAAAGTACTAGTTATAAAAAACTATTTATGTTAACAATGTAGACACAAAATTCCCTGTATTTGAAGCCCCCAATGGAATTATTTTTATTTCATTCAGGATTTAAAATGATACTCTGCTGCAAATCTTAAATGTGAGATATGAGGTGCCTCATTCTTCTAAAAGCTCTGTAGTTCTTTAACTTCTGCAGCTGCAATTACGAAAGCGATAATCAGCTATGGTTACAGCTTCCTTTCATGGAGCAGACTTGTCTTAAAATCAGGCAATGAAATCTGCACATAGCCTACAAAACTGGGTCTCGTAAGATCCAAGATAGCTATCATTCAGGGCAAATGGTGCTTAAACAAGAGAAAACTTCAAAAGGACACAGCAATTGCCTAAAGCTTACATTTCTGGTTATAAAAAAAACCACAGATTACAATCTGAGCAAAATTACAAATTAAGATTTTTATATTCTGTTCATTTTGTGCTGACTATTTTAAAGAGTGAAGTATTCTGAGGAATTAAATGTGTTAGTGCAATATGGGATTTAAAAAATGGCCTTGAAGTAATGAGGTCATGTCTTTAAGATCTGTGCAACCTATAAAAACTACAATAGAGCCAACGCTGCTAGCTTGTTGTCTTCAGTTGCAACACGAATTTAAGTTCAAACCATACTAATCTGAAAGTGAATATCAAATGTGATTTCTTGCAATCACTTCAGTCAATGTAGTTAATGAAGTTTTCAAACAATATAAACTAAGATTAATTACATTTGGCCCAATTTAACCCTGTTAGAGTTACCTAATATCTGTCACTTATGATTTATATTTTATATAAGGAGAGCTAAGCTTTTTTGAATAAAAATCCATCACTAACCAATAGATTGAAGTACAGTTCAAACTTTCTTTGTTTTAGTTAAATTTAAGCCATTGTTGCTTTACCTGTAATATGTTCCACTCAGCCATTAATTCTGTTAGTTTAGTAGCACACCTCAAATATTACTTAAAATAAATGCTGGCTGTTGCGGGTTATTGTGTAAAATATGTTAAGTATTGAATGGAGAATGCCTACATAGCTGCTGCATATTATTGCTTATGAGTGGATGCAAAATATTTTTCCTGTACTAAGCAGGAAAAATAACATTCTGGTAATTTTAGTTATCAATAAAAAGACTGGGATGCTAGAAGTCATACTGTGACTTCCTTCTTTTCATCTCTTCCCTAAAAAAAAAAAAAAAAAATCTGCAAAAAAAGTTTGCTAAATCTATTCAAAGAGTAACACACAGCCTCCCTGGTGAATGATTATCATATTTGGGGTTCCCTGGACACATTTTTCTCTGCTTATAAATTTGGGCATAATTTTAGGGTTTTCTGGACCTGTTCTTGAGTGCTTGTGTTTGTGCTCACCTGGAGGTCGTTGTCAGCTGCAGACTGAGCATCTTTGTAGTGTGCACCAAGAATGAATCTGATGCTTCTGGAAAATATTGTCATTCTTAGTGTCTACAGTACACAATGCATAAATACGTATGGAAAAACTGAAGACAGAAATGCACTGAAACACTTTCTGCAACTGCTTGTTTTAGCACTGAAGATGAATAAATGCCTGTGAGAGAGTGAACTGTAATTTGGGACTGGAGAAAAGTTTTAGGAAAGTGGGTGCTACCCGAGTCCATTTAAGACCGATACAGTGTGGTTTGGCTTTTTTTAGGAATTTAAATATTGCTTTTTGTTTAAAATTAATTACTAGATTTATTTTACAGAATTTATGTAACTGTCCTGTGATTTGTGTTGCTCAGTCTCAGCACATGATGAGAACTTTGAGAAACTCTATCAGAAAATGTTGTTCATGTAACCTTGAAATATCCTCTAGTTTCTCACCCATAGTAGTGTAAGTACTGATAAAATGAAGCTGGAATACTGCTGCTGCCCAGACTGAAGCAGCATTGTGTTCTCTCACAACCTAGCTGTTGTTTAAGTGTGCCACCTGGATAGTTTCCAAATACTCTAGCAGGATTTGTGTGTTAAGAAAAGTTCCTTTGATGCAGGAAGTTCTAAGGACTTCTAATCATAGGTGTTGCTTGTGAACAAATTAATCTGGCTGGGTAGCAAATCTGACATAACTCAAATGCATTAGGTTGGCATCCATTGGTTTTTGTTTAGTTTAACACTACATGTTTTAAATTACCCAGAAGACAATTTTCTAACATAAATCAGTAGTAGCTACTACTGCATCTACCACCCAAAGTAAGATGTATTCTACAACTACTAGGGAAGGTGTTCTCCTGACAACGTTTTAACAGGAGAGGAATTGTAAAGTCAGGTCATGCATTTCATGAATCAGCTGAAAAGAATAAAACAAGCAAAATCCTGTGCAAATCCCAGAGTGGAGTGGATGGGGAGATACAGTCAAGCTTCTCAGTCCATGAGAAAGAACAATGAATTGCAAAAAAGGGATCAAAGTCAGCTTAAGTGGATGACTGCTGTAGCAAAAATAAGCGTAGCCTTATTTGATAGACCTTGTTTAGGGATTTGTTTTACTAAATAGAAGTAGAAGCCATTATAACAGTGTTATACCTTTATTCTGTTCTTTGATTTTTGAGTAGAATTTTTTTAGATACTGGTAACTTGTGTCCTGAAAGGACTAGGAGTCCTGAATCACACTGGGACCCTCTTTGTTGGTGCTCCTAGAACAGTAATAGTCCTGTCCTGTAAAGCTGTGAAAAACAAAGCAGCACCTATCAAGCATGTTTAAGGAACAGGATAATGGACGGCCAAATTAGGATTGAAAATTCCTTCTGGATTACTGCAAGCATCTACCACAATAGGAAGTGTCTAAGAAGGGAAAAGCATCTCACATTTGATCACTTTGAAAACTTAACACTCTCCAGTTCCTGTTCAAACGCAGCACTTGTGTCCCGTAGGTATTTGCGTGTAATTTAGCTATCCTTTGCAGTCAGAGAGGATTGTCTTCCAAAAGAAAATGTAAATTGCAACATTTTTAAACATTGCAGTACACTATGTAGATTAGATTTATGATAGTGTGAAATACTTCTGGAAGATGTAGTATTTCAGGAGGTGTACACTGCATAACAAGATGATTTCTGCTACTTGTTGGGTCTGATATAGGACACAAGGATAGGGAGTAGGAGGGACAGTAGAAGCTGTGTTTCTTTCAGCAGTGATTTTTATCAGCCATAATTCCTTTTCTGTGAAATGCCGAGTATCCTCCTGTGTCTGACAACATCTCAAATTTGCTGATAAAGTCCGAGCTTTTGACACTTGCTGCGTCTGCAGGCAGCAGGTCAGTCTGGGCTGTGACCCTAAAAACCTGGGGCATGAGGCGTGCTGGATGTGATCGGGACATCAATGTGGCTGAAATGTAAAGGAAGGATTTGCTAGAACTGATACTGAAACCCTCAGTGATTGTGCTCCAGAGGGTGGTCGTAACAGACAGAAAGAAGTGTATAAGCTTTGAAGATCCGGGTCAGCCTCGGTGTATTCACTGAAGTTGATAGATTTCACCTCAGGATGGGTTTTTGTTCCTTTTCTGTGAAAATTACAGAATGGTCTTAAAAATGCCAAATCACTGCAGTCCAGATTGGTAGCTCTAGAGCAAGACCTCAGAATGCCTAATCTGCATCCATTCCAGTTTTATTTAAAATTAACAGATTTTTGTATGTTGAGAATTCAGTACAGCACATTTCTGGATGTGTATATTCCCAGTTAACTGAGTGTATCTCTCCACTGGATCTCTTGAGATCAGCTGCAGACTAGAAGCAGTCCGCAGATTGTAATCTTTGTGGATTTCAGGTTGAGAGATTTTCGGAAGGGAGATAACAGTGTTAGCTTCTGTGGTTGAGGAAGTCCCCTGATGCTTGCAGGTATTTGTGCAATAAGGTGCAGGCTCTCTGCCATGCTATCTGCAAGGAAGAGGTTGTGAGTTGGGGGAGCTTTTTTTTTTTTTTCTGAAAAAGGGAAAGTCCATTACCATGTGATAGGATTCTTAGAAATTAAAGCAATTGGATCAGCTTTACAGATTCAGCCTGAGTCTTGGTGAATATTTGCCTGAAAGAACAGAAGAGAACTGTGAAGTCAACTTAATTTGACACCTGTGAAATTTTTGTTCACCAATATTGAACATAATTGTTTAAAATAAACCCTCTAAACCAAAATCTTTTCCATGCCAGATGAAGTGTATAGCTTTCATTCTGACAAGAAATGCTTTAAAAGGGAATAATTTAAAATTATGGCTGTCAGTTATTTCTAGAATGATAACACTCTTTCCCAGTAGCTCAGATATTTTTTTCATGATAGATTATTTGATTAGTGTTTCAGATCCTTCATGTCCCACCTATCAGAGAATTCCATTGTCATGATGCAGAATACCTACATTTCCAGCTAGACCAAACTTTCTCCACAAATTTCACTAAGCATGTGACCTATGAAATGGAAACTTTGATGTGATATTAAAGCCACAAAAATGTATTATGAAAGGACTATTACGTATTGTGTAGGAAAGGATTTATGGAAGGACTCTTGTGTATTATGTAGCATAGTTAACATGATTATGCAACTCTCAGATGAATAATGGATCAATATTAGCTTACTGTGGGATAAAATCTATTTTTACTGCTCTGTGTTCCTAGAGATAGATTTTAGAGGTTATGGCTTGTCTGCAGTACTGAAGTGCTAAGGACTTTCAGTGTGTTGGTTCCTAGTTTTATAATAACTCTGTAAATGCAAAATATTGTAAGACACTTGGGGCTTTGAATTTAAGCAGCTCTAGAATTAATGAAAGCAACTCCAGAATTAATCAACCTCTGGTCATTTGGTGGATTTTGCTTATAACATAGTGTCCAGTTACATGAGTCAATACAGTCAAATGCTAAAAGCTGGATTATAGGAAGCGATGAATGATTTAGTACTGCTGTAATAATAATAGGCTCAGACTCTGCATAATCTAAAGCTATGTGGAATGGCTGATTAATCGATACTATTGCTTTTCCTGAGGCCATTCCTATACTCATACTCTACTCTTAACTAAAAGTATTAACCTCTGTTTTCTAGAGACTCACTAACCATAACTCTTGTAACCAAGTTAGGAGTTTAAGTTTTTAAATTTTTCAGCTCTTCTTCAGCTTAATGTTTACCTTTATGTTTTTCATCATCTTGATGTTTCTTGCTTCATATACCTTCAAAAATGTTACCTATTGTTTTAGTCTATCAAACTTTTAAGTCTCTGATTCAAAACATACTTTCTAGCAGTTGTCAGAGAAATTATTTTAGCTCAGTATAAGCAACTGCTTTTTCTTCCAAAATGCCTTCTAGAATTTTTCCCTATGACTGTCTGACAAATCTGAATACACATAGACTTTATGAAGAAATTAATCTGTTGAAATTGGGCTCCTATAATTTAAATGTCATTTGAAACTGGAGACTGATTTGAAAGTAAGGCCTGAACTTCACATTTGTCAATATACTAACATTAACTTTTGTATTTTTTTAATACACAAGACATTGGCTTGCAACACTGTACTTAGTTGAACAGTCCACCTAAATTGTATTTTAAATTTGGAAAACCCAGATCTAGATAGGTAACTGTTTGACGCCATTTTTTCTCCATCCAACATTTTTTTCCTCGTGATCACCTTGTTGGTCTTTCTCATTCTTGTGTCGATTGCTGTAGTAGCAGAAAACACTTGTAACAATAAAAATAGCAGAATTATCTGAATTGAACTTTGCCCCATTTTTACGCAGTCGAATCAGATAATGTAATGGCTTTTTGTGCTTCCTTCTCAGCTGTTTCCTGTCACACTTGATTTTGCAGTAGGTTCAGAGAAGACCACTGCAGTTTACTGGAGGTGTCCTACAAACTTGATCTGAGGCCATATTTTGTCACTTGTCAGAGTAAATCTGAGTAACACTTGCATCACATTTGCATGTGCTGAGTGTTGTGAAATTCCACCGAAGCTTTTTTGCCTTTATGAACAGATGTTAGCAAATACGAGCTTGAGTTTAAGACCGCTGAAAGACAGTTTTTATCCATTAATTCCCTACACAGTGAGTTTAGGCCACAGAAATGACCTAAGAATTGTTGGCGAGAACACTTTTTCTTTACATTTCCACCAGTGTTTAATGTTTCTTAATACTTCCTGCTTCTCATGTATTTCATATGCTCTGTGAGAATAGTTATCATAAGAACTAATGCCACTGCATTATTTTATTGTACACAAAACATTGCCTAGATGAAAAGTAGTTGCCTCAATTGTAACTTGGACAAAACTAAAGTGATAACCAATCTATTAAGAAAAAAGTTAACTGTGTTCATAGGAGTTCTGGTTTACTTATGTATTATGCTTTGAGGCTATTGAAAATAAATGTTTTGATCCCCAAGGAAATAGATTAAATGAATAATAGAAGGACTAAGATAGCCTACTTCAAGTCTATAAACACTAAATGTGATGTTTCTCCCTATACTTTTGTAATATTCAGGCTGCAAACATTGTAAGTGTTTTTGACATCCCCATCCTGAATCAATTCAGACTACTTGTCACATAGCACTCCAGTCATGAGAATCCTTACTTGATTAGAAGAATATCCATGATATGATGGGTCGCAGACTTGTCACCCAGTTGATCAGGTTTTAAGTTTTTGTTTTGAAATGACAGTTGCTCTGTGTGGACATAATAGAAGAATTATTCTCACCTTTTAACCCAGTGAAAATACTTCATTCACACTACCTCACACAAAGAGGCTTTCTATTGATTTAATGGTTACTTTTAATTTGGCATCTAGGATCAAAACAAATTGTTCCTAGGAGTTATGTGGCTTGAGAAATTATTTAGTTTTGTCTGTGGCCTATGATTTTTATTTGATTTGAAGTATGTTTGGTTTGATAAAATGAACTTAGTGCTTTCCACATTTATTTTAAGAGGCTATTCAAACAGAAGAAAAAAGCAAAAGTTGTCATTTTATTAATCCATAAATCTAGTACTCCCTAATGTCAAATTGTTGTCTTAAATTGTTGCAAACCCTTTCTTGGCAATTTAACAATTTGCCACAGAAAGGTTATTTGAATGACTGCTTAATAGCCTCTATTAGTTTTGCCATGGAGGTTTTGCATGAACTACAATATTACACTTCTGGTTTTGATTACAATAGTTTTATGACTTCCATGGTTTCAAGAATTGTATTTGTTTGCCATGCATTTAAATACTACTTGTATTTTTATTTAAAAATAAATCTGTATGCCTTTCTTTAATGTGGCTTAGCATTCTTTATATGTATTTTTGTGGCATCTGTTTGACTGTTTGGTAAAAATGTATGTAATCACTTTTGAAGATAACAAAATATAAAATTGAAGATCTCTGGATTCACAGAATTCTTTTTATGCTGGCAAAAATTGTACCAAAAAATATTTCCACAAACTATCATACGTGTATCTCACTTCTGGGTAACAAACTCCAAAGAATGAAGCAGAGTTCTCTTTGACATAGTTTCATATAATGCTGCTATTTGTGTTATAATCCAGTTGTGCAAAAACCCAGGTTGTTCTCTTCAGTGAAACTGAAACAGCTATGTAGATTATACAAACACAAATTTGAACAAATTTCCAAATTTCCAATCCTGACTAGGATTGACTCTATTGCACAAAGGAGGCTATATTAACTAGTTTCATAACCTAAAATGTGTATGAAATGGAATATTTCTGGGTATTTTGGTCTCATAGCTAATTATTTTGGTGCTCTCCAGTTCTTCATGAACTTGGTATCTTTTTACAAAATGAAGAGACCTGGTCTCTTTTGCATGGAAGGCATTCTTTATGCTTGAAGCCATTCTCTAAAGCTTTTCCACTTTTACTTCTTGGTTTATTTGTTGAGAGGGAGGATGGGAAGGATTGCAACTGAGAAGCTATGAAAAATATTTATTGTTATTTAAGTATTTTCTTATTCAGTCAGGGTATTTTCTTTGCGGGTTTGGGGCTTTTTTATTTGTTTTAAGTGGCTGAGTGCCAAGGTGGTACTTGCATGGTAATTCCAAAAATCTTCTTTGAGTGTCAGCTTAAAGTCCATAATTTGTGCCCCATTCAAATTTTATGTATGCATTCTGGTAGAAAAATGTTTTCTGTGGAAGTAATTTGATCCTGGAAAGGCTGGCTTAATATACAGAATTTGAATCATGTGCATAATGCTGCGACTTTACTCACAAGCTTCAAGTATAAAATATACAGATGGGCATAATTAGGATATCCGACTCTCAGTGACATTACCAATGCCATCTGGTTTGTAACATACGTATTATGAATCTTGAGACATTTTTGCATTTTTCTGGGGAAAGTATTGTTCTCTTATTTTGCTAACCCTGGTCTTTACAGAAGATGCATATACTAAAGCAATTCAATGTTTCTGTCTTTTTTGTCCTTTGTGTAATTACTTTCCTTGCTTAATGTATCTGTAATAAAATGTGGAGCTCCATTTCTAGATGCTTTTATTATCTGAGCTGGACCACTTTTACTTTCCAAAATATTTCTCTTCTGAATTTCTTTTGTTTTCTGTGCCCTTATTTATTTTGTTCCAATTATAGATTATAGCTGTTCACTTCCTTTGAGTGCATCGTACAGAAGACATAATTTAACTGTGATACTTCTGAGAAACAGAGTATATTAAATACAGAAGAAGTCTTGGCATGTCCACAGCAAACTAAGTTTCTTGCAGAGGAGTAATGTGAAATACTTCAAATTTTAATTTATGTGTTTGTCAATTTATATAGAACACCTATCATGACAATGACAAATTCCTAAAGCAGGATTATTGACTTCATTAAAGCCTTTTAGACGTAAGCCTTATATCTCTGTGAACTTTAGCCGATGAATATGGCAGCACTATCTCTGAGAGAACGGGAATTTGTCCAGAATACTTGTATATCCATACAACTTAAACTGTAGTTGTCTTTGGAAAAAATGTGTTGTATTTATACTCAGACTAAGGTTCTAGCCTACAATAGAGGTCTTGCATGGACTGGGGAACCTTCTGAAAATATTGCAGAACTGTTTCTCTGCTTATAAAATGTCAGCCTCACGTGGTTCTAAGGCTTTTGGTATGCCTTTTATCTGAGACCTTAAGAGGATTTGCTATGTCTTTTTTTTTTTCCTGTTTTTTAAAATGGTATGTTGAAATAAGCATATATATATAATGCTATATGTAATATATGTGTGTATATATATATAAAATCCTGGCAGAGCATCTCCAACAGGATATCAACTAGTAGGGCATCATTGTAGGTGGCGGGTAAAGATGTAGTGAGATGCTACCTTATGCCTGTGACTGGTAGTAACCCTTTGATAGCAGTAACCCTTTCAGAAAGACCTCACGTCTTGAAGCACTCAATAAGTTGGTAATTTGGCAGTGGTTGGCTTAAGTTTGAGTGAAAGCTAGCTGAGAACTTTGGTCCGTATACATTTAGGTAGCAATAAAAAGCGTTGCACAGTGCTTAACACCTTCATCCTTCTGTCCAATACTTGGCCTTTCTCATGGAGAGTATATGCATAGTCATCCAGTTAATGTTATAAACCCCATTGTGGGTTTTTTTCCCCCTTTTTGTTCGTTGAGATGAACAGTACTTTGTTTTTTGGTTTTTGGGTTTTTTTGAAGTGGTATTTATGGATGTTGAGTCAAGAGGTAAATGAGTCTTCTGAAAAAGTGTATAGGAGAGACTCTTCCCGTCTGGCGAGCAACTGAGCGAACTCATGTAGTAAGGCAGGTTGGCAGGTGATCGCAGTATAGAGGTGGGAGACTGCGAGGAGCAAACAGCCGTGCTTCAGAGGCAATGTGGAGGGAACACTCCAGGATCAAAAGGGACAAAACAAGATTTGTTACTATGTGGTTACTGATTTAATGTTGAAAAAGCTTGAAAGGAAAGCTCTGCCTTCAAGTCAGATAGAAACCTGACTTGGCATCCTGCAAAACTTGGATTTTAGCCCTATGCATGCATGGTACTATCTGCAGGCCAAGCCTCTGGGCCTCCCTTCCAGAGCTCAGGGCCATATAATGGGTTTTGAGTAAACAGAACTGGAAACAGAGACTAACACTTCCTGTGTAACAGCTTGTTGGTTATCCTTGGAAAGCTACTGGGTGTTTATGCAGCCTCTTTGATGTTGTCTTGTTGTTGCTTTTTTTTTGACAGAGCTATCTCCTCCTGCAGCTCATTAATTTCATCAGGAGGTACCTCATACCATCGTGTTCTACTAGCCTTTTAGTAGCTCTGTTAGTTCATATGGAGTCGCAGAGTGAGCGGCAGGCTGAGATTCTAGGCTGAAATGACAGATAACTTACAAGGCTGAAAGATTCTACCAGTTTCCTAGTACTGAACCAGTGTTAGATCCCATTTAGTGGTTGTTGGATTGGACTGTATCATTGCAGAAAGATTCCTCTGGTTACCAGACATCTTAGAGGGCTGGTTTCTTTTTATTCAGCTATGTGTAATAATGATCACTAAATTAATATCCATTAAAAACACTAGCATAAACCCAAGATGATTCTGTTGATTTCAGAATGCTCAGTGAACCCAAATCTTGGAAAAGGAATACAAAATATTTTATAGTATTTAAGAACATGATGTATTTTGTAAATTAAAAACTTTAATGTTTTATTAAATATTAGGAACAAGCTTCCTACTTCAATGAAACATTCTAATCAGATCCAAAGTATGATGCATTTTCTTCAATGAGTTTTCACTATGTAGGTGTTTTGGAATCTCCCACTTCACACTGAAGCCTTTTTTTTCTGGAATAAATATTATGTATTCTAGGTATATACGTATTTTTTAATAAACTTATATTACACCTATGTATTTTCTCTATAGAGATATATTCTCACTATATATGTTGGTCTAGATATTTAAGTATTTTATATAGATATGTATATAGAGAGCTTTATATATAATATATATCTATATTTATCTGGATAAATATAGATATATCTATAGACATATATAGATATCTATACACAAAAATAAATATCCAACATATCTATTTGTATATGTATCTAATAAATATCTACATATCTAATTATATCTACCTTCTATAGAGATATCTCTATATTTATATATCGGTATATCTATGAGTTTTTTGTTTACATTTATCTGTATATAATTAAAGATATTATCTATATATAAATAGATATACTGAGAGATTGCTATATAAAAGTATTCCACCTGCCCTAAAATTGATCTTGCAGTTAGCAATGTTTCACATCCTCTTATTTTTAGTTAACACAGAACCGTATGCTATAAAAAGAGATTGTGTGATAGGCTCATCTGTTTGGTATTGCTCTGAGGTGTCTAGGCCAGCTGTAGACTTTGATTATTCACTGGAGAAGAAGATTTGGTAATTAAAACTGAGATTGATTTGCTTATTAGCATTAAACTGTTTTATTAAAGTTCAAGCACTGTGTGCCAGGTAGTCTCTGGCGTCTTTTTTGATTTGAGAACTGGTGTCCCCCGGGCTGGTTACAGAGCACCGGCCAGATGTGCTGAGGGAGGGTCCTTCGTTAGTTGCACTCCTCACAAGCGAGGACCGCAAGTGTAGCTAAGAAGCTGTTGTACCTTGCATGTTGCAGCCACGCAGTCAGCCTCGGACCAGGATGCTGCAGGGCAGTTGAGGTAGAGGGCACAATGCTTAGGGGTGGTATATGTTCTCACACTACCTGCAGCAAAGGTGCTTGATAGGGCTCTCCATTATCAAGGGAGAGACGTGAGTTACGCTTATCGCCAGAAGGCAGGCAGCAATAGGAGAAGTCATTGCCCAAACATGTGTTAGCTCTGATCTGGTGGTTCCACCTTCTATATGTTCTTAGTGTCATTAGTGCTACAAGCTAACATGGGGCAAGTGGGACACTAGCTGGTACTGACATAATCTGTGTTGTATAAAGGAAAGAGTAATGTAGAAGGACATACACTTTAAAAAAAATCATGTTAGGAATTTATAAAAGGTTAAAATGGAGAACTGTGGCTAGCAACAGCTTATATTATTCATATAAAACTTTGCTTCTTCTTTCAGAGAGATCATTGATTTAGCTTGGTTTGTACAGTCAAGACCAACCAATGATGGTCTTTATGGCTGTGATGCCATAACTAGGATTGTTCTGTCATCTACTCAACAAGGCTGTGTTTAGATTTTCCAGCACATAGCTCCTCCAAGTTATGACATACTGAAAATGCAAAAAATGTTTACTATTTTCCTTTGTTAGGGTGATCTGCTTCTCATTCTTGGCTTGGCTTGGGTGTAGACTAATAGCCCTTCTCTTCTTTTTTAGGCCTGACAGAGCAGGCTCTTTCTTGTCTCTTAGAGTCTTATGGAAGAACACTGGAAGGATAAAACAATGTGAAAATCAATGAGTCACAATCTATAATTTAAAAGTAATTCACCATGACTCATTCATTAAATGCTTTTGCAGAGTTTCATGTGACAAAACAATAACCAGAAGCGTAATCATCGGCGCCTACTCAATCCAGTCTTTACAGCTATGCAGTTCTGTGATTCAAATGGTTTTTGAGAGTCTTAGCAGATATAAATCAGCACAGAACTGCTGGAGGCAAAAGAACTCAGTGACTTAGAGCAACTGCAGGGTCACACTTTTTTATGGGGATGGTAAGTTCAACTGGCACAAACATGCTCAGTTATTAAAAAGGGAAAAAAATGTGTCGGACTGCTATCAGTTTTAACTTGCACGTGAAGTATGCTGCTGTCAGCCTGGCAGAACAGATCATGACAGCTTTGTTAGCAATGATTTAATTCAGTTGTGTCTGTGGTGAGATAGAGCAGTTCATACAGTCTTTCCCCAACTGCACTTTTTCCAGGTGTCCCTTCAGAAAAGAGACTGCTGCTGTTCCATCCACCCTCCACGCAACCACTATGTTACCCAGACCCCATTCTGCTCCTTAAGCAAGACAGCAGCGGGAGTGAATGATGGGGCTTCTGGCAAGGGGAGCCCAATCCAGGCTGCTCTCTCAAGACCTGCCTGGCTGCTTCCAGAAAACAACAGACTTTCTGTAGTGTCACTCAATAATGCAGCCAGCACTTTTGTCTTATTCCAGAGACAATTTTGCCCTGTAGGTCTGCCTGTGAACAGAGGTTGGTGTAACGGCTTCAGTGATGCTTGCAGAGTGAGTAGCAGTTGCACAGCTCTTCTGAGAGTGTCCTTTGTTGTAAGGCCTCGATTTGGTACTTCATGTTCTCAGTGCTTTTTGCATGAACTAGCTCGAAATACAAAAGAGAAATTGCAGAAACCGAATAAACAGACTTTCAATACAGGAATTGTTGGAAGGGATTAAAATAAGGAGCCATATCCTCTACACGAGCAAATTATTTTCTCAATGTTTCCACTAAATTAAGGAAGCTACAGAAAATTGCTAAATCAGAAGCTTTTAGGTAAATAGGGATGTATGAACAAAGTATGGAATATGTCAAAATCCAGTATTCCACAAGAAGCCAAGGTAAAGAAGGGCTTGTGCAACTGAAGTGGCTTTTTTTTTCTGTTACTGGAGAGAGAAGACAAAGAATTTGTCCATTCGTCTACTATAAATCCAAAATGCTAGACACTGGACAGAACTTTCTCAGTAGTCATTAGGAGTGCTGTCCTTGTAAGGGGAATTTGCATATTGTGCCTTAGATTAACAGTCTGGTGTATTCAATCAATGACACAGATATATTCCGATATATTAAATGGCACATAATCAATCATGGTTCTTTGCCTCTGTCACATGAAGATCTTAATAAATTATAGGTTGTAGCCTTCCCAGAAGGAGGTTTTCAGATTGAGGCTGAATGATAAAATGAATCTGATTTTAAAGGTTTTTTTTTTGTAATAAGTTTCATGTGATGTTTCAAACTTGTTCAGAAGATTTTTGACACACTGATTTTGTGTCTTAAATTTACACTGTACACCAAATAACCTAACAGAAATGTGGCTGTACACTTTTTTCTGAATAAGACGTGTTGCTAAATAATATAGAGAGGTCTGAGATTGGTGCTCTTGGCTGAGGGCCATCTCTTAGCTCTAGTGACATTGGTCCTTTCACAATTAAGTTCAATGCAGAATTTCTTCTGAAATACCCTGTAAATTTTTAAAGTGCATTAAGTTTCATATCTGACTAGCAGCAGTTGACTATCTAGGGTCAAAGTAGAGGAAAATGAGTAACAAAATTACAGATGTCCTTTAAAACAAAGGGCTATCTGTAGTAGCATCAAAGCCATCTTTACTAACTTAAATAATCTGCAGACAAGTAAGAATATTTGGTAATACAATACAAATCAGATTAAGAGCATAAATCTAATAACTTAGTTTCAAGTAGTATGTGCTATGCAGTGATGTGAAATTGGTTTAGGGCTGTGAAACACCAACAACTCAACACCCAAAGGAAAATAATTTATGGCAATGATGCCATAAGGCAGCATTCCACTGATTCCTGATGAAGTCCATAGAATGTGGAATCCTAGAGAGGAAACAGAAAATACAGCAATTATCTGTAGAATCTATACTTAAACCTATTTTTAATAAAAAAGTCTTAACTCATTAGACACTGCATTATTATGTATTCGTTGTTGTTTATGACATTATTTATTTTTCTGTATATTGTATAATCGATCATTAACTGGGGACAAATGTGTTAAGCAAAGGAGTCCAAATAATTCAGTATTTAGTCCTTAAAATTTATTCCAGCCTTTAAAAATAATCTACAATCATTAGAATATAAAATAACTTGCACTATTATTGAACTGTTGACTGAAGGGGATCCTAAGAAATTTTCTAATGCTTTCATAGCCAATACCAGGACTAATTTGTAATTCTCTCTTAATATCTGTCGAGTTTCTGTGAGATATTTAAGAAATTATGGATATTCCATAGCCTCTTTAGACAGTCTGTTCCACTGGTCCTGTCTTGACAAAAACATTTCTAATTTCTAATCTGAAAGTTTTCAACTACTAAGTCCTTTATTACTGTTTGTCTTACTATGATCATGAACTGATTGTTTCCTTTCTTCACATACAAAAAAAAAAAACATGCTAAAAGAGGCTTGTGTAAGTTTTTAATAGCTTGGAATATTTCATCTAAAGAAGAGAACAATCTTTGATACAGGTTCTGCATCAGTCTCTGATAACTCTTCCTGCTTTTCTACTGTTTTCTAAGGTTGGCCTGTACTTCTGAAAATTTTGACTGAGGTTTTACCATTGCTGACTAGAGCACAGAGATCAATTTGTATATATTTTGAATAGTGATTCTGATTATGGGCTTTTTTCTTTGGCAATTATTTTTATGTTTATTTTTATAAAGATGGTAAAAGAGAAAATGCAAACTTATTGTGTAATAGACTTATTCCAATACATTTCTCCAGCTAAAAAGGATAACATAGATGCACAGGGTACACTGATATATGTAAGTTATGTATAAAGTAATCATGTGCAAACTTTTAATTTTTAAAGAAAGATATGCAAAAAATACTTGACTTTTTTAAAAGAAAATGGCATTGATGATAAAGTCCTGATTATGGTATCTTTGTTAATTTTTCAATACTGTAAGTATGAAAGCTTTTATGAAGCCCATGTCACAAGAACCAAAAGTGTAAGTCATTCATTCTCATGGCAACTAAAGTTGTTCTGTAACTAGGAGACATCTGGATCATGTGTACCATGCCTGTTGTTGAGAAAATTTAATTTTCCCCAAATTTTTTTTCACTTCCTCTAGTTTACTTGGGTTGCTTCCCCCTCAGCAATTTTGGAGTGTCAGATGTGTCGTGTCAAGTCACTCTTCAGAGGAAAAACAAAAACTTGTCATGGAAAAGACAACATTCCCGAAGAAAATAAAAAATGAGCATAAGGTTTTCTGAGGTGGACTGGGTTAATTGGTGTCTCTAAAAATCAGACTGCCAGTGGCTATTTTTTTCAAATAGATTGGTTTTATAAGACAGTTCCTTTTATATGATTGAATTAACTTTAAGCTTCTTTGTGAGCTATTTATATTGATGTACAAATCTTCTATGAGCAAAAAGAAAATACTTTCTGAGGATGTAATTAATTTGTCTTGATCTATTCTGTATTTTAAATTGAAACAGAGCATATGTATCACGCTTGCTGAGACACCAACTGAACTGATTAATAGTCTTCTGGATAAAATGTCAGCTTTCTTGCTAAATAAAATAAATTCAAGTGAACACCTGAGTATAGAAATACAAAAAAATAAGTAGTGTATTTCAATATGATCCATTAGGTGCTGCCCACAGTAACGAGAATTTAAAAGTCCCAGCTCTCTTAATTCCAACTATAAGGCAAAGCCTAAACAGTGCAATCCGTTTGTCCTAGATTCCTTCCAGCATAGTTCAGGATGCTCTGTGACAGGCTTACGTAATCCTCTGAGAAGTGTTGTATTGTGAAGTTCTCTTTTAGATCTTGTTCTAAATAAATGAAACTTTGTATTTTGTTACTTGACTCCTAACACTGTAAAGATAAACACACAGAAATTATATTTAAAAATATTAATATTCTGCTACTTCCACTAAATCTGTGTGTTTTATGCATCTGTAGCAAACACAAGTTGTCATGCATCTTGTCCTGAGGAAAAAATCAGGTGATTAAAAAGTCACTTGAAGAACAACAAGGACTATGGTTTGCTGGTCCATATAAGGCTTTGTTCTTTGTATGTTACTCTCATTGTATATTATTGTTGTATATTACAACTTCTATTGGGTTGCCTTCTCTATTTGAGAACAGACTGCCATGTCTTTCATTTGTTGGGTTTTTTAGCTTTTTCTGAGCCAGCAATTAAAATGGCTGTTACTTGATGTTAGTCATCAAACAGACAGCTTTTAACTATGTGGCTGTTTGAAGTTAACCTGTGTGACTTCAGTGAGTAGAACAGGAGTATCCAGTTCTGTGCCAAGGCATGCTGACTATACTGCAAATTTTCCTTTGCAGTGGGATCTTCAGAGTTCACTCACGTACTCAGTCAACAAGTTTTCGATCTCTTTAGTGTAGACTGGGTACATATGAAATACATGGGGTGTATAGATGACCATCTTTGGCTTTTCACCACTTGTGTTGTGGTTGAACCCAGAAGATACATAAACACCACATAAAAGTTCATTCATTCCTGCCACAGTGGGATGAGGGAGAGAATTACAGAAAAGGTAAAGTTCATGCATTGAGATAAAAACGGTTTAATAGGACAGAAAAGGAATGGAAAACATTAATAATAATAATGATAAAAGTATACATAAAACAAACGATGCACAACGCAGTTGCTCACCACCTGCTGACTGATGCCCAGACAGTCCCTCAGCAGTGATCCCCACTCCCTCGCCAGCTCCCCCCAGTTTATATTCAGCATGAAGTCATAAGGTATGGAATATCCCTTTGGCCAATTTGGCAACATTATTCTTATCCTAAATCCAAAACACAGCACTATACCAACTACTAGGAAGAAAATTCACTCTAACCCAGCAGAAACCAGGACAACCTGCTTGCACTACAATTTGGTAGAAAACGCCAGGGTTTTAGCCTCTAGAAATAAAACCTGCTGTGCTCTAAGAGCATAGAGCAGGTTAGTTTGCAATCAGTGATTCCATGCCTTCTGGATTCCTCAGATACCTCAGTGTGTGTAACACCAGTGAAACTCCAATATACATAACATTCTCAGCCTACAGCAAACACTAGTTTTCTTTTGTTTCACTTTGAAAACTAATTATTTGGATGGCTCCATTTGATATTCCAATGTTGCTTTCTCTTTTCCTGTCTCTAATTGTGATCTTCTTGAGTCAGAACCATATTTGGAGTTACTGTATTTATTAGACATCTCAAATTTAGAGGTAATATCTGGTAATATCTTTTTTATTCCACTGTTTATCACTGGAAATGATGGCTTTTCCAATTTTTTCCTTATATAATGCCTTCAATGTAAACATCTTTAAACATGCATGGTACTAGAATTATGCTGTAGTTCTATTCTGGGGTGTTTTTTTTGGGGGGGGGGGCTGTTTCTCTCTGTCATGCTTTCTAGCACACAGCTGTTTATAGTTTTCAATCTTCTTACTCTTAAGTATGGGGTTTTTGACACAAGGTCTGTTAAATATTTTACATGCAAGTTCCTACGCAGCATACTGTATTTGCAGTAAGAATCTGCAAGTAGTTTATCATACGTTTCCATGCTCCCTGGCTGTTCTTTCCTGCACTGGTGAATGCTGTGGAGTCTGGTTCTCTCTTGTAGCTTTAGCTGCCAAAGTTTTAAGTTGCAAGTCTTCTCTCTTCTACTGCAGAGGGATGCCTTGGAAACAGAGTAAATCAGAAGTCGCTGTGACAAATGAGTTCATCTTTAAATATTTTATAATTCTGCAAATCAGTTGTTGCACAAGTTAGTAATTATGTACTGTGTTTTCTTTACAGATCTTCTTTATACTCATTGAAAAATTCTTAAGTAAGCTGTGATTTATGAGCTGAAAATGCTTTCATCTTTTCTGGGAGTCTGTAGTAACCCTTCCTTTCTGTGACTGGGTCATTCAACCAGTATTTGAAGTATTACATCCTGAGCCTAATGTGACTAACAGTGTAGCTAAACTTGCTCTATTTTCCCTGTATCAGTCTCCACTGCAATTATGACATTTTTGAATAACAACCTGAAGGACATATGCTTGCCTGTGTCTTACTGTGACAAAAGACATCTATAATACTGGATGTAGTCTAGGCACTGTTATTGCTTGTTCTCCCTTTTTTTGTTCTTTTATGTCAAATAAAACACCAAATATATGTGAATTTGGTAAGCAGGAGAAAAAAAATAAGCTGTCAAAGCTCTTAATAGCAAGAGAAGGCACTCCTAAGTCTATTCATGGCATGATAAGCTATGGATTTTTAGCTTTTCAGGAAGACAGTTTTGTCTAAAAGCTTACTCTAACTTACCTGAAGAATGAAACCTGAAGTGAGAAATATTCAGTTCTATCCCCCTGAACTGCTTCTTGTTAATAATTGATAAACATGAGACATCATAAAATGTTTGAAATATACAAGGAAGCTGAATACATTGAGCAAACTCCAGGCATGCTGGACAGTGTAATTGTGTGTTAGGAATAAAGTAAGTGGAAGTAAAGATTTTGATATTAAGTCTCCTTTTATTTCACATCATCCACAGAATTATCCTCAAAAGCAAGTTAGATGAAGAACAAAGACTGAACAAACAGAGGCTCCATATCGACAAATTTTGAACCACCTAAATAATTCACTAGGCTTCTAATGCATTTTGTCCATTAAGGCTTGCAACTATTTTGGATAGCTATGAATTTTTCTTGGGATCCTCTTGTTTTCCAGTATGATAATGAGATGAGTTCCTGTCGTTTTGTTTTGGTTTTAGAGTAAAGGTAAGTGTGATTTTGTTTCTAAGCATTTTCCTAGGTATAGGAATTACCTTGCATTTCTGAGAGCTTTCTATTAATCTTTCTTGTCTGCTTGAATGTGTTTTGGTTGGGTTTTTGGTTTTTGTTTTTTTTTCAAATTGAACTCATCCGGTTGATCGCAATCTGGGCAAACCGTCACCCTTATTTTCTGGGCAGACATACCCACAGCTTAACAAAATCAGTAATTAATTCTGAGAAGTTAAAGCTGATGTGACAAGCTATTCATTACAAACGTGTAGCACCAGTTCATGTATCTTGTGCTGTAAAGACCAAGCTATTAAAGAGCAATGATCACATGTGCTTCCTCTTGAGGCTGTCACTGCTGACAGAGCTCTCCTCACCAACTTTGTGCACCCTATTACTTCTCTAGTGCCTGCTGTTTGTGACTGCCCCATGCTTCTGAAGTGACAGGCTCCATTTATAAATCCATAACTGTCACAGTAAACAAGCAGTATGTTATCTTTTGTGTACAGGGGCGGGCAGATGGTGGTCCCTGACACCATGGCATGTTTGGTACCATGTGGTGATGGTGAGAGCAGTGGAACAAATTACAGGTGCCTGGAAACTTCATTGCTCCTCATTCTGGTTGCAAAAACTCAAGTGAACAGGAAACTCTAACATCTAAACTAGGGAAAAAAATATCCAAAATAGGGCAGGACTATGAAGACATGTTCAGCCAGCTGGACTTTTATAATGACAAATGTTGTAGGAAAAAAAAATGGTTTTCTTCATACTAACCAATTTCACATTTTTTTAAAAAAAGTTAATAGACAAGAAATCCCTTTCTCTCCCTCTTCTCAGACTGCTTGGATAACATTTAGCTTGTGTGATTAGATGACATGGAATGACTTGTGACTATTGGAGACGAGAAGGCTATGAAGAACTCGAGGAGCATAACGAAGTTAGGTGCCTGGAAGGCAGAATGACAAATGAAATTGACTATTGTCAGCGCAAGCAAATGCACAATAAAAGGGATAATTGTAACTGCAAATATACCTTGGGGGTTCTTCATTTACTGTACCTTTAAGGGAAAAGGATTTGTGCATAAGTCCATGAAATTATTTGCCTAAAACATCGCTGTGCAGTAGGAAAGCAAATAAGAAAATAAGATTGTAAGAAGAAGAAATAATAAGGATTCCTGTGATCATATTAACCCTCATATAATGAAGATTAGCATGAAATATTGAATAGAGCGTATTAGCTATAAAACTTTATTATTGTCCTTTATGTCTAGTCCTGTTTATCCTATTTAGAAAGAGAAAATATATATAGCATTGCAACATGTTTTTTATTTAGGCTTATGTTTACATTTATTCATTTATATGAATTAAATAGGACCTTCTGTACCTAAACAATCATCATTTTTTAAATAGTTGTTCTATACTGATGAAACAGTGCCTATTTACTTGCAGAGAGAAAAGTAGTTCCTGGGGAAATATAACGAGCTGAGGTAAGAGTAGAAAGAAAGGGAAGCTGTAGAGGAGAAAATTCTTCCAATGTTACCTCTTTTCTGTAGTGTCATAGGAGAATTTGCTGGATGATTTGAAGGAAAATTCTGCAACTTCCTGGCTTTTGACTGAATTATGGATTCAATAATGTTACTAGACTCTAAAATAATACCTAGTAGTACAGGAAGTTCTGCATCTGCTCTATATCTTCTCCTGGACTTTTTAGTTGCAAAGTATTTAATATTACAAATTAACTTTTCAGCCTTAGTCGCCAGATGCTTTCACGTGTCAGTTTACTTTCTAGAATTTGAACTACTTTACAGTGTTCAGTTGAAGATGACACTAGGTTTGATATACTACTATGGAAAGAATTTGTGATGGCTTTATATATTTGGCATTTTACTTTGCTCAAAACAATTGGGGAAATCTTTAAGATAATGGTTGAATTTGCATGAGTATTCTTGGAGGCACAACTGTTGAAATCCAGCATTTGAATGTCAATTTCGTTTTGATCAAACATTTCACCCTAAGACTGCAATTTACTCGGTAACTCTAAAGCAATTATGTCAGTGTGATTGCCATCTGCACTAGGCACAATTTCAAATTAATGCTATTCTTTTGT
Organism: Tetrax tetrax; assembly: GCA_009806455.1. Classification (NCBI taxonomy): domain Eukaryota; kingdom Metazoa; phylum Chordata; class Aves; order Otidiformes; family Otididae; genus Tetrax; species Tetrax tetrax. The sequence goes on along the minus strand of WHYT01016749.1, from coordinate 268,019 downwards.
ATTTCTTTTTCTTGGAAGGAAGAGTCCTTTGTTAATCTCATATCACATCGAAAATAAAATAATCCCCCTATGGAGTTCCATCTTTCATAAAAGGAAAACAAAATATGAACATCTTACAATATGACCTTAATTTGTCTATTGGTACATTCATAAAGCAGATTGTTACAAGTATAAGACACAAAAATGCTTGGATCCTGTTCATACATTCTGCAAGTATGTAGATGACTTATGAAAATACAAAATTTCATTTCAAACTAAAGAGTTCATCTTGAAAGAGTTTAATATAGTCAGTGAACTGTCACAATTTTTGTACAACCTGATTCTGAAATTAACAATGTGCTGGAGAACTTCTGTCCTCCTGTATTGTGTCAGACAAATCAGTAGGTTTTCTAAGGCTATAGAGCTCTGGCATTCTGTATAAACTGCAGGGCTGGCATTTCAGAGTGAAAAAGATACACTTGATGGTAATAATTTTGACATGTTCCTACTCCAAGCAATTTCTGAAGTAAGTGAAACAAAAGTACGTGATATTAAGAGAACTATTTATGTAGTTTTGAAGTTCTAAGATAGAAACTCCATATCCACATTTGAATTCAACCTGCGTTTGAATACTTTGTAGATTTAGTGAGCAAATACAGAGAAATTGTTCTCTTAGCGTGGCCTCCATTTGTAGGATTTTGACCCTGCACTAATACTGAGGGAAACCTGTTTGACCCCACCCTTTTGGGATACAACTACAAGAATTATGAACATCTTTGTAGGCTGCAGTTTGTCTGTTTAAATTTTGTACTAACAGCACAAAATCAAAAAAGGCATAGAGGATGCCATTAATAAACTGGGAGAAGCAATCATTCAGCTCAGAACCTTATCTCTGGCAGTGGCTAAATGCTAATTCCTAGGGTTGAAGAAAAGAACAAGGAATTTTGTATTACTTTGTCTCCCAGGACTAAAATAAAAGCATTTCAAATAAGAGGTTTAGATAGTGTCTGTGTAATTAATAGATTTTTCTTCCAAACACAGTTTCAGCATCCATGATATCCTGCTGCAAAGAATTCCACCACTTACCTACACTCTGTGAAAACCACTTTCTTATGCTTTTTTAGGGGAAAAACAGAAAATCAGTAAAATATTCATACACTGATAAGGTTAGCGGCTTCTCTGGTTGAGAGAATCAATCTCAAACTCAGGGAAAAAAAAAAAAATAGATGCAGCTGTTCCTCCCAGTGATGCTTATAGCTTTATTTCATCTCCAATGTGGAAAGCTGTTCTGCAAGGGAGGGGAAGGAGCAGTGAAGAAAGAGGACTTATACTATGGTTCTGGTTTACTTTTTGATTGTGTGGAGGGAAGATCTCTGATCCTGTTCTTACTATATTAAAGGAAAATGCCTTATTTTTGTTAATCTGTAGGCTTACTTGCAGTCTGGGAAAATCCTTTTTAGCTTTTCACTTGTGGATGAAAGACGCTTGAACTCTACCATATATATATATATGTGTGCTGGAGGCTTTTAAAGGGCAATGGTTTCTCTTATCACATCTTATGTTTCAATAAGCTGCACCTCAGAGGTGCTCTGTCTGAGGCATGAAAATGTTGTACATAACCTGCTGTGACTTGGCTGACCTGTCATGAAGAAAAGAGAAAAGATGAAATTCTGTGATAGCAGGCAAGTACTTTTATGTTAATGTCAATCTTTAGTTCTCTGAACTAGTTGGCAGGCTATTTATTTTAGCCACCTCTAAGAGAGTTGATTTGGTCTTATATTAAGAAAAAGGGCACAGAGTTTAACCTTGTAAAGTCCTGTACCAGGATGGAATAATCCTGAGCAGCAATCCTGGGCAGCAGCTCTGAAGAGGAGTATTTTAAAGTGCATTTATTTTATTTCATCAAAGAAATAAAGGTACAGAATTGCTGCCTGGCTACCTCTGGATGATTCTTTCTTTGCTACACTGCATTACTTCTGTGCATTCCCTAGATGCTTCCTCTTCACCATCCTTGCATTATCTTTAATCATTTACTGACTTCATTATACAGATCCAGGAAATCATAAATTGCATCAAAAACCAGGATAAACATGTGAGGATTTGCACAATACAGAGTAAGGGAAAACAATGAAATAATTAGGCAGCAGACTTAAACTAAATTAGCAACACAAGGGAGAATTTTTCACACCTCAAATAGGCAGATCCTACAAGCAGGATTCTAGAGATCAAAAATTTAAATACTCCTGTACTAAATTGTTCAAACTCCTCTCTGTGCCTGCATGACTAGCTAGTTTTCTAGCTCAGAATATGTGTAAATCATTGTTTATTTGAACCTTGGAGGGAATGGCAGGAGAGACATTTCTTCTTTATGTGCTTTCTTCACATCTGTGCTACAGACCCTTGTCAGTGGGGGGATCCTAGACCATGTGGGTGTTGGTTCTCACCAACTGTAACAATTATTCTATTCTTTAGTTGCATTCAGGTATTTGAGGAACCAGCTTTTGTTTGTAAACCATGAGCAGAAGACAAAATCGCAGCGATGTATGAGTGAACAGTTGTGGGAGGAATGCCTCTGGCATGCCTTTGTGAAAGATATGTGAAGTTTTTTGGTTTATTCCTGGATATAGTAAGCAGATGCAAATATTTACAAGTAATACACCATTATAAAATGGAAACAAGTTTCTTACACTAAACTAGTTCATTCATTCAAATAGAAAAATACCGTGCAGCTTAGGTTATCTGCTAATTGGTTCAAATAATCGATAATTGAACCACAAGTGTTCAATTTCCAGTCGGCAAAAACTCCACAGCCTAAAATACTTGCACAAACTTTTCACTGTGGAATCAGAACAATGACTAAAGTTGGGGAAGAGACAGGGGAGCAAAGTGCACATTGGCAAAATTCTCTAATCTCTGTAACATGCTTCCTTGTGTGTCTCAGTGAGTCTTATATGGCTTTTTTTTGTGAAGCTACCTTGTCTTCTTGGTCTCACAGTACTCCAAGTAGAATTTGGACATAAGGGGTGCATGGAAAATGGTACTATCAGGGATTAAATCTGCTTAGATGAGTTTAGGCAAAGTGAGAAGTAACCATGCAGGAATTTCAGATTTTGTTTGGTTTCTGTTTTTATTGGAAGGAAAGGGAAGGACTAAGATGAGACATGAAACCTGAAACACAGTGCAGGAGTTGCTTAAGCAAATTTGTTCTTTGTTTTTTAAAGTGCTCTCACGAGATTTTTTTTCTGGAAGCAGTCAGACTCATGGCTTCTTACATCAGTTTGTGCGGCGTGGCAGTACAAATAGCTATGTGCAGTGTTAAGCATTCACTATTCATTTTATTTTACATTTCTGGCTGTTTAATGTACTATTTTAAACACAGTTGGTTTATTGCTTTGGTTTTAGGTTTTTTTTTAAAGGATTCCACTTCTTGTGTTCCTTGAATTAATTATTTTTATCATCAAGTCCTCAGAGAGACTGTAGATGACAATACTGACATCTGCCTTGGAGTTACATTTACTGCCTGAGCAATACTTTTGCTACCTGGTGGCCTGTCACCCTCTGCTTTTTGGGTAGAATAGATATGAACTTTGTACTTTAAATTGGTTTTATTTTAGTGCGTTTATGTACTTTCTCACATAGTTAGGAAGAAGTTCAGATTTGTACACAGTAGTTCAATTGAAAAATAAGGTGATGTATATATCTTTCCCTGTGTGTCATTGATTCAAATTCAGTTGACATGGATAGTGACAAATTGCCAACTATGAAATAAACAGAGACTTTCAACTGAAACAGTTTTAATACAAAATTTACACTACTACTTGACTCACCAGACTGAGGCTTGAATGTGAGTTAAAATGAATTTACATTTCCATCAGTAAGTTTGTCCCCTGGTACCAAGGTTGGTACTATTTTATGGAGACATAATTTCAGACTCTTGAGGTATTACTAACACTGACATTCACTTCAATGTGAGTACTTTCAGATAAAACTTCATTGCTAAAATATCTCATGCCTTTGGGCCTGTCACCTGCAGAATGTTTGCTGGATTACAGCTGTGGTACAGTGGAGTGTAAAGTTGAAAAGGTAAAGTAAATCACAATCAATAAACCACACACTTTTAAGAGGACTTCATAGCACTGCAAATTACTTGCAGACCCTTCTAGATACATGGCAAACATGTATCTATTTTATAGATACATGTATCTATTATCATATTTAATACTTATGACCTTAAAAAATGCCAAAAACAGTCTGGATAGCTACAGGAGGTGCCTTAATTGTGAAATGCAGTACCCAAAAGTCACTTACGTACTGCTGAATTTAGTAATTTTATCACTTGATTTGATGTTTCCAAGCTTATTCATTGTTCATTATTGTTATTCCTTCTATTCTATACAGCTATTGGAAAAATTAGGCTACGTACTTTTGTTTGTCCTTTTTTCATGCAGAGAGCTATCAGTATGATGTCTGGTCAAGCTCCTTTAGGTAAACCATTACAGCAGATACACTGTAATTCTGATATATGGGAAGCAAGAAATGAGCCCAAGTTTGTGCTCTCTGAAAGGTACACTATTTCTGTGATTTAAAGCATGTGAGTCAACAGGGTAGATACAACCTGTTCCAGACACCTGGAAACTGGGCACTGCTAACATAGATGACCAAGTGCAGCCAATATCATGGCAAGGTACTTTAATTTAATTTACCACTAGGTTTTCTCTAGATGCAGTTTCAGACCTGGAGCAATAATTCCACTTGAACCTGGTACATGACAATTATATTTTTCTCAACTAGATCTTTACCTGTGTTTCTCAAAGATCCAGCTGAATTCTCTAGGTATCCAAACTTGATACCATTTCCTCTGTATTTTTGGTTAAGCATATTTTCCAACATCTCTGCTTGTCTTAGAAAGTCCTTATATTTCTCCTCAAACTCTCTCTATGGGTTATATTTAACCTACTTTGACATATAGCTAGAGTGCTGTCTCCAAAAGTTTTCTGTGCATTAAATGTTTTCTGAATATTTTCTTGAGCTATTTAACTTGTGGGCATGATGGTGTTTAAAACTCAATATATTTTCACTCATTTCTCTTTCCTCATCTGCTCTGAGGGACTGATCCTTCTATTCCAGTTTGCTGACAGTTGTATCAATTCATTGAACAGGTTCCTGATTATGATTAATTTTTTCCTCCTAATCCCCAAATTACTTCTCCTGTTCTCTGAAGTAAGTTAAAACTTTCTTAATACCTACCATGGCTGTGAATATTAATTGATCTGCTCTACAGAGTGTTAATAGCATTATTAGGTACATGCAGGAATTCCTGCACTGTTTCACTCTGTACCTGAATCAAGACCATGTGGATGAAAAGTTGGATGTGAGCTGGCAATGTGCCTGCTGGCAGCCCAGAAAGCCAACCACATCCTGGGCTGCATCAAAAGCAACATGACCAGCAGTTCAAGGAAGGCGATTCTGCCCCTCTACTCTGCTCTGGTGAAACGGCATCCAGCTCTGAAGACTCCGACATAAGAAGGACATGGGCCTTTTGGAGTGAGTCCAGAGGAGGCCAAAAAGATGATCAGAGGGCTGGAGCACCTCTCCTATGAGGACAGGCTGAGAGAGTTGGGGCTGTTCAACCTGGAGAACAGATGGCTCCAAGGAGACCTTATAGTGGCCTTCCAGTACCTAAAGGGGGCTAATAAGAAAGATGGAGACAGATGTACTAAAGCCTGTAGCTATAAAACAAGGAATAATGGTTTTAAAAGAGATGGGGTAAATTCAAACTAGATATAAGGAAGAATTTTTTTTACAATGAGGGTGGTGGAACACTGGCACAGGTTGCCCAGAGGGTGGTGCATGCCCCATGCCTGGAAACATTCAAGGCCCGGTTGGATGGGGCTCTGAGCAACCAGATCTGGTTGAAGATGTCCCTGCTTCTTGTAGGGGGGTCCCTTTAAAGGTCCCTTCCAACCCTAACTATTCTATGATTCATAAAGCTGAGGCCTTTTTATATACATTTTAAGCTGCTCATAAATACATGTTGCCTGTGGCAGATTGACTTTAAATTATTGAGTCTAGTAGAGGCAGGTTCAAGCTGTATTTTTCAAGTTCTTGACTTCTTACAGGAAGTGTCTTGTTTCAAATTATATAACTTTTGATTTTTTTTTTCATGCGTCCAGTTAGAAATACTAAATTCTCAAAAAATCTTGAATTACAGTGTGAAATATAATTGTCTGTCTAATTTCTTACACCGCCACAACAGCAAGTTACATGGAAGGACTGTCACCTCATGTTACAAAATATATACAGTTAATAGCTGTAGATGAAGGTGGTAATGCTTCCTACCAGCTCACCAAGTGGACAGAACTAGTTGAAGACTCTCTGCATTTGACCGTGCAGTTTTCCTGTGTAGCTGGAAAGAACTAGTACCTGCTTTAATAAATAATATTTGTAAAGCATCTTTATAGATACTAATATTAAGGCAACTAGAGCTACTGTTCAAAAACTAAGGGTTTTTGAACACAGGACTGTGAATCACATCTTCCTTTCCTTCCATGTGAATTAGCAAGTCTGTGAGTTCACCTGTTGAAATTTATTCCACACTTTTGCTTAACTAGTATAGTTTTAATATCCCTATAGAAAGGAGGATTTTAAATTCTATGAAACTGACAAAAACCCAACTTTTTTCCTAAGTTCACAACAACGCACCTTGCTGTCTGTTGCCATACTTTAGTTAAGACCTTTTTTCTACATGTGTCCAAGTGGAACTATATGTAGGAGTAGAGTCTCATTTTGACATGCTGGGAACAGCTTAAAGGGAAGGATGCTAGCTATTGAAACAACAGCACCAATTGCTGTAGCTGAGTATTGTTCCAATTTTCTTTTTACTGCATTAAATGAAATAGGATCCCAACAAAAAGGTATAGAATGTCTGTCTAAACAACAAGTGGAAAAAACTTGGTCGTGTAGCCCAGAGTGCTGCTCCCTGCAGTGAAATGAAATTTCACACTAAAAGTCCAACTTTGCTTGTCTTGGACTTTCTTCTAGGTACCAATGCCTCATTAACCTGTTTGTCATGAATATAAATATTGGTAGCCATTGAAGTGCAAATACACGTGTTTCTGTAAAAAGCAGCCATACTTCTTCCTTGCAGCATTCCCTTAATTTGGTGGTTATGCACTTGCTTGAGCTTTGTAGCTGGGAACAAACAAATTGTCTTGCCAATAACAGATGGCGCTGAATGGAAATATGGAATATATTTCACTGAATCAGTTGTTCATTAGTTACAGCTTGGATAGATAGAATTAGAATTATTTTTGATATAAACATATCCCTTGGGAATCTAGTTTTTCATTTGTGTATTTTTCACTAAATTCTCCTGAGTGTCTGTTAAAAACAAGATAAAGTACACTAGAAAAGACAATGCCATTCAAGCTTTTGTGACAGGTTTTTTTAGATGCATCATGGGAATGCTTACCTTCTGTTTCTCCACAGTATACACACATTGCATTCCTTTATCTCTATCAAAAAAAGACTAGAGACATTGATCACAACTGATGATGTTTGTGAAATCCCTAGGAAACAATTTATTTCACAGTCAAAATACAGGAGTGTCATACAAACATTTTAGACAAACAGTGAGTATTTCAGCCTCTGAAGCAATGAAGTTAAGCTTTATTCACATATCCAGTGTATCATGAATAAAAGATGCATCTATATCAAGGTTTTGTAACTTAAAAAAAAAAAAAAAGAAAAATTAAAAAACATCAGTACTTCATGGTTGCCAAAACTAGCTGATTCCCACATCTGCTACAGATAGGCTGGAGTAGAGCCATGTGAATCCTGCCAGCTCAGTTTTGATTTGAATAACAGCTCCTGTAGTAACTGGGCAACTCCCAAAGTAGCAAATCAGTAAGTAGCAAAAAAATGTAATGGCAAGGTGGTAATTCCTCCAACTACAGCCAAGTGCTACAAACACCTGAGTTTTCCCTCTCTATTTCAGCTGAATCAAAAGATTTTTATGACTGTCATTTTCACCTCCTTCCTCTTCCCTCTTTTTTTTTTTTATTTTTGGCCTCATTTGGTCCATCTGTTCTGTTTTCTTTTCTTAGATTAAGGTGGGGGTTTTTTTCAGTTTTCCCAATTATATGTTATAATGCTTTGATTTGATTTTTTGGCACAAAGTGTCTCTTGCTGTCACAAACAGTCCTTTACACTGATAAATTTTTGGAGCACTGATAAATTTAGAGGTGGTGGGTGCCCCATCCCTGGAAACGTTCAAGGCCAGGCTGGATGAGGCTCTGAGCAACCTGATCTGGTTGGAGATGTCCCTGCTCCTTGCAGAGGGGTTAGCCTAGGTGACCTTTGAAGGTCCCTTCCAACCCAAACTATTCTATGATTCTTTATGAGGAATGAGTTGTGAGTCACTGAAGCACCATCATAAATGATGGGAATATGCATTACCATTTTTTGTAGTATGTCTTGGTATACAAAACAAACAGTGATGGAGCTAATCATAGCTAATCAGTTTCTGGTCACATGGGGATCTTGGGGGAGGTGCACAGGTGACAACCAGAGGGATTGTTCAGATCGACTTTTATTTTGTCTGATGCTTGCTCTACTGTAATTTGCCTTTCTGTGCTTTTGTATGGAGCATGGCAAATCAGATTTCTGGGATGAAGGTGTGCAGTATAAAGCTACTTTTAAGTTCTCAAAGCCTGTTTATGCACACAGAGGGGAATAAATTGCACTGGAGAGCAAGCTTTGATCCTGCCAACTCTCATGACTTTCTGCAATTAAAGAAGTCAACTGTTGCTTCAGGTAATTTATCATAGAATCATTTTGGTTAGAAAAGACCTTTAAGATCATCGAGTCCAACCATTAACCTAACACTACCAACTCCACCACTAAACCATGTCCCTAAGCACCGCATATACATTTCTTTTAAATATCTCCAGGGACGGTGACTCAACCACTTCCCCACAGAATTGCAGAATATGCAATTCAGCATAGAATAGCAAAGGAAGATGAGTATTTAAGGGATTGTGTATGTTAATTCTGTGGTATTAATCTTTTTCAACAAAGCTCCCATTTATGCTACACCACTGCTTTACAATTTCCTTTAGGTGCTTGCTTCCTTTCCGTATAAATGAATAGCAGAATAAAACTACATGGGTTTAGAAAATTATCTAATAAATTTAGAAAGCCTTAATTAAATCACAGTTTGTATAAACCTGTTTTATGAAGACAATATTTTAAATTTTGAACAATTGTTATGCATATCTAGAAATAAATGTGTTTGCTAATAGTGCTACACACTTGATATATTTACATGTTTACTTAGTCTGTGACTTGTGAAGTACACACTTGTCAGAACTGCTTGAGGTTCTTGTTAGTAATTGCCAGCAGAAAATTGCTAATAGATTATAACACTTCATATCTTTATATAACATTTCATATCTTTATTTGTCATATATTATCCTTATGTGTTAGGCTGACTAAGAGTCTAAGCCATTTATTTGTAAATCTATTCTATTATTATGAAAAAGCTCTGGCTCACCAAAACATAGTAAAATCATGGTATGCTTACAGTTACAGCTGGTAGGAGAAATAGATGCAGAGACTGCTTGAATCTTATTACTAGCAGTTTGACATAGCACCATGTCCCTCTTGCTCAAAAGTGTAAACATAATGAAAAAAAAACCCAAACATATATTTCTATCAGTACTTTCATCATAATGAAGCTGATGTCAAATCTCCAGTTCTCTTCAATACTGACTGAATATTCACATGGCTATTACTGGAATTTCACTGTTGTCAAGCCCTTCAGCTGGGCAGTGTTCTAGAACAATCTCTCATGTATCCTACACCCCACAGTGTCTGATCTGTAGGAGTTTTGCTGATCTCATTCCTCAGAAATGTTGTACGTAGGTTTATGGTGGTTCCTTTGTTGTTTATCATCAGAATGTCACCACATGAGAACAGCTTGAGAGAACAGAGAAGTACTAGCCAGAGTCTGGGTATCTCATTTGAATTGTCACACAAAATAAAATCTTACCTAAAAAAAACATGAAAGACTTTGGTTTTATTACTGGGGGAAGTTGAGGGGGGGGGGTGCAATAAGTCGTTAAATTCTATCTTATCCCATCTTATCCTATCTTATGTCTGGCTTCTGTGCAGCAATTTTTTTTTTTTTTTTCCCCGAAGGTGATAACGTCTAATTGGGGCCTGTACTGGAGTTCAAGACACAGATAATAACTCTACACTAAGGGTCACGTTATTACAAAAGGCCAGCCTGCAGGCTGTCTTCTGAGTGACATACTCATCTTAACCTTACCACTCATTAATAGCTAAAAATTTTCAGGTTACAATTACAACCAAGTGGTACTTTGAGCCACTCAGTAATGACAGAGTGACTTTGTGCTGTGGGTTCTCACTGATCTTTAACTGAATGACAAGGAAAAGAGTTTACTTAAGGTTATCTAATCCTATTGACTGGGACATCTTGCCTCACATCTAAAGTAATATTTAACCTCTTGGTTGCCACACTTGGCCTCAGAAGGTGTGCTGATTGATCTTAATTACTGTGTATCCTTTTCTTATGGTGTGCTGAAATGCATAATAATAAACTGTTTAAGTACACTTTTTGATCAGGTAACATGAACTCATCTTAGCTGAAGTGTATATTCCCTTAGAAGTCTTCTGTTGTGACAAAGAGCTGCCTTCGTCTGAACAGTTCTGCTCAGATGGCACAGGAAAAATAACCTGGCTCATTAAAATATATTTTGTCATCTGTATGCAAATGCTGTATTTTCAGGACCTGAAAATATAAGGAATTATTCAGAGCTGTCAGTAGGGGGAATGATTAGATAATTTAATTGGTCTCTTCCATGTCTAATTCTTAAGGTTTAATGAATATAGATGAAAATATAAATTAAGAAGTATGCAAAAATGTATTTTGCACTCTCATCTTTCATTAGTTTTATACTTTTCAGTCAAGGACATAGAAATTTTGTAATTATGGCAACTGAAGAACAGATGTACTAATCAAGATCTTACGGGCAAAGGTAAGGAAAAAAAAAGACTGAATTCATCCTCTACTCTTTCTTCCCACCTCTGTTTTTCTCTGCTTCAGACCTTTACTCTACATTAACTGTAATTTCCAGATACCATTTTAAAGTGCAATAAGATTTTTTTTGTATGAAACCAGTGCAAAAGAATTATTTAAAAAAAAATCCAAGATACAAGCTGAGGAAAGAATATAATCACTATGCAGTTTCTGGATGTAAGAATAATTTTCTTACTCTTAAGGGGATTGCTGACAAATTTGAGAAGAACAGATACCCAAGTAATTAGCCATCTTAGTAAATTGTCATAAGCTATCTTATATAGTCATCTACCTTTCAAATTTTTTTTAGCATAATTATCCTGCCATTTGTCCCAATGAATAAAGGCAGCTATAGACTTGTCATGAATGTAGTCCCTTCTTTGTCTTGAAGGTAACCACTCCACGCAATTCATGCATTGCGGTTACTGGAGAGGCATACTGTTTGGTGTAAGGAGTCTGAAAGAACCTGTCATTCACTTTAAGGAAAATTATTAAGAGGGTATGATTTATTTCTTTTTCTTGGTGATTAGTACTGTATGCATTTATGTTGGGGTTCTTCTGTCTGCTTTAACTGCGTATGTCTCTGTAGGGATGAAAAGTCAAGACTGATTATCTTTCTATAATCGTCCTTCATAGGGAATCTTCTGTTCATTTTATGAGTTTCATTATTACTTCTGGGTATTGTAAAACAGACTTCATGAATCTTGTTTTCTATTCTCTTGATACTTGCTTACAGTAGAGATGGAATAATACATTCCATATTTGAAGTTGGATGCATGTCCCTTATATCTACCTTTATCTTATTCAACTACTTTTGAACTTACCATATCTTATCCTTTCTTACTAGTGTTTTTTGTTTATGGAAGATTGAGTCATCTTGGGCAGCAGTGTCCTTTTTCTAACAACATTGCAGAGAATGCAATCAACAGGCTCACTACAGAATTTAGTTTTCACTGGCATATCCCCAGCAATATGATCTCTCTCCACATCATGCTGAGAGTTACAGATTCTTCAAAAAGGAAGCCATAGGACACTGTGTGTGACACTGTCATTTCTATCTAAATGAGAATTATCATTGCAAATATGACCAATGTTTTAATGTCCAAAGGCTGCATAAGGCACCATGTAGAAATAATGTATTAAGTTGGCATATACCTCCATACTTTTCCATGTTAAATATTTTCTTTAGTCTTTTCATATATAATTCCTTCAATGTTAAGCTTAACTGTAATTCTACTTTTAATTTTACTGTGGCTCAATTACCCTGTTATGTTGTCTAAAATGAAACAGTCCATTCCAGTTGTGGGTGTTTTTAAATCAAACAACGTCCTCCATTTTTAATACCTGAAAGATGTGATAGATATCTTGAGATTGTGTTTGTTTATATGTTAATTAATTGCAGATTTCTATATAAAAATATAATCAAAACTTAAAGTAAAAATCCTGGGAGTTATATAATTATTACTGTGCCAGCCTCAAAGTTTTTGAACTTTGAGATAACTTCAAATACTGAGCCTCACCGACTAGATTTGAGAGCAGTAATTACTATCATGATCTTTCCCTGCTGTCAAAAGAAGGGAAAAAGAACAGAGGATCTGTCTCCTGTTTGTTTCATTAAAACAGAAGTTGACAGGCTCAGAATTCATGTTTGGTTAGGATCTTTTATGTGCAGGTAATTTCTGTGGCAGGAAGAGTTCTTACGCATTTTTCTTTCATCTGCATCTCAGAAGAGCTATCTAGCATTTGTTGTCTATATCAATATTGCATTTCATATGCTATTGCAGAACTGTATTCTCTTATTATTGTGATTTAATATACCATCAGCTTTTTTCCACAGAATAAATATATTTTTCCTTCTTCAATGCAACAAACTGTTCACTTACTGTGAAACTGTAGGAGCACTAAGTGTTTGCATATCATTTGTTGAAAAAGGGAAAGGAAAATAATGCAATCAGCTGTCTTGTTAATGAGGAAAAAATGTAGCACTCACTTCCAGGACATTACATATGGTGAGACAGTCTAAAAATCCATCATCATCTCTGCTGTCTTCTTATGATTTGTGAGATATAGGAGAAAATATTCACTCTGGTCTAGCATAAATGTGTGCATCTTTTAAGGTGGTGCTGTTAAAAAAATCTAGTTCACAGAGTAATACTCAAACATTGCAATGTCTATTTAACCCCCTGAAAACAAGAGCAATGCAATCCTTCTGGCTGTGCAGAAAAGCTTTTATGTGCAAGACAAATGCTATTAATTTCTATAGCCTGAATACTTCACTTGGTAAAGGGTGAGCACAATCCTCCTTCTCCACCTCCTCAGACACAAGAATGGGACAGTGAGCCCCAGATCTGCGCTGCTCTGTGTGTCCCTTCAGCATCTCGTAGGAGAGACCTTTGTGTGTACACAGCTGCTCACACCTCTAAGCAGACAAAAAGGAATAAATATCACAACACAGTAATGGGAACTGCTGTCTTTCATAACTGCTTCTTCCAGAGGAGTGTTCTTGCTGCTTCTGAGAACTGAGGAGGCAGATAAAAATTGTTCACTTCAGGGCCCTGCAGGCCCTGCACACCCTGCACACTCTGATGGCCTTAAATAGCATTCGGAAAATAGGAAGAGGTATTTTGCCATTGGGTGTTTTGAGCCCAGAGAGATTTATTCAGCACTTCTTTATCACAGATCTCTAGATTGCTGAGAAAGAGAAAATAGTAATCAGTACACAATGACTTCACAGAAAAGCGAGTTAGAGATGCAGTAGGTTACCAGGTATGTTACCCTACAAGGTACTGACTTGCGATCTGCAGGATGTTTGGCATTCCCGTGATGTTCATATGACATCAAGATTGTCAAAGATGTGAAGTTCTTGCTAGGACTGGGACCCTAGCAAGCTCTCCTAGAGCTTCCGGTTGTATCCGTTTTGGACTGGGCTAACATATTAACTGACTTGATCCTGTAATTCACTTGAGCTAAATGTCTTGTTTGCAAGGCTTAGAATGTGCTACAATAGCATGATTATGAAGCCTAAGCTCTTCTTTCACACTTGAAATGCAAACAGGTAGAAAAAAGTATTAAAAATATTTTACCATTATGTTCAGTAAATACTTCTGAAAACATTAACTTAAGAACCGTGTCAGTATGGGTAGGCTTCCTATAAAACTTGCAGACTGTTGAGTGTTTATATCACTAAAAATGCCTTGTCTTTTCAAGAATATTGAAATACTCCACACTGCACATGTACAGAACTTCAAAAGACTTGTATCTAATCAGCCCCTCATGGGATAATAGGTAAGGAATTTTATGCATAGTGCAGTTTCCTGTAGGAATTATGATGTATTTCTGATGAATACTGAAATTCTGAGAGAGCTTGTCAAACCTCCTTTGCTGTAGTTCTCAGATTCACTGAATGATTTTCAGTTGCCTGTCTTGCTGCAAAGCCCATGTGTCTTTCATACATGAAAGATGAGACCGTTCCCTAGCCTTCCTTTGAGTGTACCCAATCACATCTGAAATATAATAGTCTTACCTTGTCCAGGTTAGCCTGTAATGTGTTTTGGTGTTCATTAGCTTTGCACTACAGCAATTGGTGCATCACCTCTTCTAACTAATTAACTCAAAATAAATCAAAACATTTATTATTCTTCCTGTCTCATTTCTGTAGCTAAGAAGTGCAGCTCTGACAGCCTTCCTGAAATTACAGCATTGTTTCTTAAATCAAAGTACAAAGCTTTCAGGGGAGCAGATACAAGACAGCCACAGTAGGAATTCTCAAACTTGAAGTGCTGGTAGCATTCAAGTCACTTGAGCTGTTTCTGAAGATCTTGTATCTCAGCAGAGATCTGGCAGCCACAGTTACTGTGGGTGTGTGCAGCACTGCTGCTAAGGGAATACCTGCCAGCACGTGCGTGGTCTGCCATCTTGGACCAAAACCGATTCTAAGTGAAGGATTGAGTTGTAGTATTTTCTCCCTAATATTAGAAGGCATTTTCTCAGGTTCTTTCTGAAGAAAACCAGTCTAATCCACCATAAACATCCTGGCAGCATTGTCAGCATACAATATCTATAGATAATCACCAAGAATGCACAATTATACTTCTTAATCTTATGTTCTGTCAAATGGTCAAGAAAACTGAGTATCTGAGGTTATCTAGTGCTCTTGCTATAGCTATATGGATAAGAGGCAAGATGTCAGCAGTTCTTTATAAAGACTCTCTGGGGTGAAAGTAGGAAGAGAAACATGGAGAATCGCATACAGTTGATGATCAAGAGCTTAAATTTATTTCATTGGCTCTCTGCAGCTACAATTATGATGACCTTTCAACGTTATGGAACATATTGTCAGAAGTGTTTGGCAGAACCACATGAGCATCCTAAAGTGGAATACTTGGAATATGAAGAATAAACTTTTGTTACACTTCCTTACAATGCTTGGTTTTTTCCACTCTGCCTAGCAGTACATTACAGTAAGAGATTTTATCTTGAGAGAGTTAGGAAAAAAATGCAAAGGCAATCATGTGTCCAATCTGTTCACGTAACTACTGCAATTACACATTCAGATCGGACACTTGCACATCAGATAACTGTAATTTGCATGCTTTTGTGCCACATAAGCAGGTAGCCCCTGTCTTCCTGCAGTCACACTAAATCCACATGCAAATTGAATTCAGAGTTACAATCTGTTATTCCGGCACGTGCGATGTGTTGGTCTCCTAGGCCTCCCTGAAAGCTGGTCTGGTCTGTTAAAGATAATTTTGTCCAATCATTGGAAAGCATATCAGCCATGAACATGTAAATTTGAATATTTGTTAGGGTTGTGCTGGTACTGGTGAGTACCATTGTTACACTCATTCCTAGCTTTATTTTTTGACTACTTAAATTTGCATGAAAGGATCACCTATATTCTTTGGCAGCTTCTGGGATACAGAGGAAAAAGCCTTAGGCTGGATGTAACCTTTTCAAGTTCTGCCTTTCAAATAAATCCATCATGAATTCACTTTCATTTTCTTTTAAAAAGATCAAGAGGGAGCTGTTGGAGCTGAGCTGATTTCTCTACTACAGAAATACACTGAGTTCAGAACAAAATGAGCTTGTAGGATCCTACCAAGCTTGTAGGACCAAGCTGCATGTACGTAGCTTTCTTCAGAGTGGGCTTGGACAGCACTACTAAGTCTCAGATCACAAAATGCCATTGCTTTCTACTACAAAATGGAGATAGAAGAACTTGCGATTTTCTGCTGCAATTCCTTGAAGACTACAAAAATTGTGCCTGTTTTAGAACAGCTGTCAAAACTGTCTGCATTCTGAAGGCTCTAAAGATTCCCCAAGCATCTACATGTACTGTGAACAAAACCCTAGCCCTAGGTCCTGAAACATTTCTGTGTGTGATGTGGATTTTGCCCTTCTTTTTGTTGATAAATACGTGACTGTTACAATCTGATTCAGAAGAGGGGAAGGCCTCTTGTGTTCTCACCAACCTCAGACAAGTCTGGCAGGCTAGCGGTGGCTAGGCCAACCTGTTACTGCAGGTTCAGTCACCTCGAGTGAGATGGAGACACAAACGAGGTCAGATGTCTTAGGGTCACTTGTTTATTCAACAATGCTGAGACGAGGAAGTAGCAATAGGAAAGATCAGAAAACAGAATGAGGAATTAAGCAAGAGTTTGGGATAGAGAAGTGCAAAAAGTCACCACCATGGATCCTTGGCGTACTGGGGGTCCATGTTCCTGAAGTCGGCAGTAGGTGATTCTCCCTGCCTGCCACCTCCAGGAAGCCAGGGTCTATCTTGGTGGCCTCTTACAGCCTGCTCGCCCAAGGCAATGGCCCATGCCTGTGCAGAACTGTCCTGTGCCATTCTTCAGCCTCTGCCTGTTGTCCACAAGGCACTTGCATGCTTGTCTACAGGCTGATGTACAAGTCTGTGGTTAGTTGTTGATGGTGCCTTTGTGGCCTTACAGTTGTCCTTCCCAGGTGTCCTTGTGGCCTTGCAAGCAAGCTTTGAGATAAAAGTCCCATAATTCAGTCTCTCACAGTGACCCACACAACAGGCATTATTGGTTTTTGGGCAAGGAAGAACTGATGATGAAGAAGGAAGCTCTACTTTCCTCAACCTAAATAATGGTCTTTGGTCTTGGACTAAATAAACGTTACCCTATTTTTAGCAATAAAAAGCTTTCAATGCTTTTTCTATGTATGTTAAGAGGCAATTTTGTCCTAAAAGGCCTCGTTCTCAGTGCTCTGCAAGCTGCAAAAAGTATGAAAGAAAATCTTATTTCCAAGCCCTTACAGCTATCAGGCTAGATGCAAAAGGGAAAAATAAATTTGTCTGATGATCTTTGTGAGGAAGTAGAACATCCAAAGAAGATCACTTGGTCTTAAATTGTTAACTAGCAGTACAGATAGAAAAGGAGTTTGAAACTTTTAAACCGCACTGCCTCTGAGTAGGCCCTTTGCCTGATATTGCTGGAAACTTTCAACAGTCAAATGAGTTGAAACTCTCTTCTAAATTATTGTTATTTAATGAATATTCTTAAAATTAAGAAACCTGAGTTTTTTAACAGTGAATATTTATATCTGAGCAAATATATTTGTTTGCAATGTTGCTCCAGGATCACAGAATAGCCGAGGTTGGAAGAGACCTCTGGAGATCAGCAAGTCCAACTCTGCTTCTCAGAGCAGGGTCAGCTGGAGTGGGTCACTCAGGCTGCATCTCCGTTTGTTTTATTTTGGTCTTTTTGAAGAAAAAAGTAAAGATTTTAAATAGCAGTACTTCTAAAGGAACCGTAACCTTGTAAAAAGGATATGTGAATGAGAGCAGAATGAGTCCCTTTCAATGAACTCCGTATCTCTCCCGTTTCATTACACTTGCTTATGTTCACTAGATGGCTTTAGGTAACTTTATTTTGGAGTCATGCTATAATCAATAGTGTGAATTCTGTGCTGTTAGTGTGAATAACAGTATCAATACTTACTTTAGTATATAGTTTTATCCAATAGCCTCTGCTTTGGAATTGCTGAATATACAGCCTAGCAGTTCAAGTGTCCATTTGAGGTTAACTTGAAAATGACCTGAGGTTGTTAGGGCTCATATGTAAAGTAAATGAAAGTGATCCTGGTCATCTGATATTACCTGTTGTTTTCCTTGTATCTCCTGGCATAAACAAGGGCACTTAGCCACATGATACCTTTTCTTTTCTCTTCTTCTGAGTCTTCTCAGGTCACAGATACTGCTGTCTATAACAGTGTGATGAAATACTGTTAGGAGGCGAATTTTAAGTGCCCTTTGTTGTACTCTTCCTATCTTAAATGTGAAGACATCTTATGGATGAATTCCCTCTCTTTTATGATTATATAGATTCTCTTTGTTTGTGCGTGGTGTTACTGGGAAAAAGAAACCTCAGCAATAGCCAATATGAAACAGCAATCATAGAATCATAGAATGGTTAGAGTTGGAAGGGACCTTCCAAGGTCATCTAGTCCAACCCCCCTGCAAGGAGCAGGAATGGCTATATTTATAGTACAATCTTAGTACATCTTAGCAGTAAGAAACAAACACGGTTTAATCATCCAAGTCTCTGGGTTTGCCATAACCCTTGTGATAGATCTGAGAGGCTATTTTTAATATTTTCATATGTTAGATTCTGAATTTTAAACTTAGATAATGTACAAAAAATATATTTTTTTCAAATAGTTAATGAGGCTTGAAGCTTTTGTTATTCTTTGAAAGCTGTATAGTATTTTATACACTTAATAGATTATTTGAAACATACAGTTCAGAAACTATGTTTTTTTAAAGTAATTCAAATACAGTGACAGTGTCCTTATGGTTATTTGCTCAATAACTTGTCTTTCACAATCCTAGTTGTCTGTAAAGGACCGTATTAGGTTAACAGAGGATAGAGTCTGCAATTTCTTTTCCTTTTTTCTAAGTTTTATAACCTAGCTTTTCAACTCCTTGAATTATCTGCTCAGCTGATTAAAAAAAAATAGTTGTTATATACAGCTCTGATTCTAATTTTCTGTCACTTACAGACTCTTCTTTTAACACCAATAAGTTGCTGCTCTCTAAATTTTTGGACAATCTCTTATCATTTACTGCTTGCACGATCTTTTGTAGTATTTCAGTATGTACAGGGGTGGGTATGGATATACAAATAAATCTCCCTCTGTGAGGATGTATATGCAAGTAATATCTGTCTGTATATCTGTACTATATCTGTAGTTCAGCAATATAATAGAATAATAAAATCATTGAAGATCATTCACTCCAACCAAACACTACCAAGTCCACCACTAAAACAGGTCCCTAAGTGCCTTTTAAATATCTCCAGGGATGGTGGCTCAACCACTTCCCTGGCAGCCTGTTCCAAAGCTTGATAACACCTTCGGTGGACAAATTTTTCGTAATATCCAATCTAAACCTCACCTGGTGCAACTTGAAGCCATTTCCTCTCATCCTATCACTTGTTACTTGGGAAAAGAGTCTGACACCCATCTGGCTGTAACCTCCTTTCAGGTAGTTCTAGAAAGCAATAAGGTCTCCCCTCAGCCTCCTTTTCTCCAGGCTAAACAACCCCAGTTGCCTCAGCTAATCCCCATTGCAGTTGTGCTCCAGACCCTTCACCAGCTTCATTGCTCTTCTTTGGACGTGCTCCAGCACCTCAATGTCTTTCTTTTAGCAAGAGGCCCAAAACTGAACACAGTATTCAGGGTGCAGCCTCACCAGTGCCAAGCATAAAGGGATGATCACTTCCCTTGTCCTGCTGGCCACACCGTTTATGATACAAGACAGAATGTCTTTGGCCTTGTTGACTACCTGAGCACACTGCTGGCTCATGTTCAGCTGGCTGTTGACCAACACCCGCAGGCTGTTTTCTGCCAGGCAGCTTTCCAGCCACTCTTCCTGAAGCCTGTAGGGCTGCATGGGGCTGTTGTGACCCAAGTGCAGGACAAGCAGGAGCTGCCCTTCATAAACCCATGCTGACTGGGCCTGATCACCTAGTTGTCCTGTATGTGCCATGTGATGGCACTCAAGATTATCAGCTCCATAATATTCCCTGGCACAAGATCCTCCTTCTGGCCCTTCTTGTAGATGGGTATCACATTTGCTAACCTCCAGCCAGCTGGGACCTCCCTGGTTAGTCAGAGCTGATGATAAATGATGGAACATGGCTGGAGGCACTTCCACCAGCTCCCTCGGTATCCTTGGGTGGATCCCATCTGCTCCCTAGATTTGTGTGTGTATAAGTGGTGTAGCAGGTCAATAACCATTTCCCCTTGGATTATGAGCGCTTCATTATGCTCCCCATCCCTGTCATCCAGCTCAGGGGGCTGGGTACTGAACACTGAGAAAAAGAAGGCATTAAGCACCTCAGCCTTTTCCTCATTCTCACTATGTTTTCCCCGACATCCAATAAAAGATGGAGACTGTCCTTAGACCTCCTTTTGTGGCAAATATGTTTCATAGAATCACAGAACAGTTAGCGTTGGAAGGGACCTTTAAAGGACATCTAGTCCAACCTCCCCTGCAATGACCAGGGACATCTTCAACTAGATCAGGTTGCTCAGAACCCTGTCCAACTTGGCCTTGTAGAAAACATAGAGAAACATTTTCTATCGACTTTTATGGCAGTAGCCAAATTAACTTTCAGTTGGGCCCTTCTAATTTTCTCCCTGCGTGACCTCACAACATCCTTGCAGTCCTCCTAAGTTGCCTGCAGCTTTTTCCAAAGTTCATAAACTCTTTTCTCTCCTGAGTTCCAGCTAAAGCTCTCTGTTCAGCGAGGCCAGTCTACTTCCCTGCTGGTTTGTCTTGATGGAACATCAATCTCATCATTGTTTGGTTCCACTTGCAGAGCCTTGTATCTATTGTACCAGGGTGCCCGGGAAGGTGGGGCAGTTACAGAGGAGATGTGCCTGTTGTGCCAGGCAGGAACTTATCACCGTTGCCACCATCTCTCAAGTCACTGTGTTCTGCCAGGTGGAGAGAGGATGGGGAATCCTCCTGTCATGTGTCCTATCTGCCTGACAGGTCTGTTCCAGGGATAGAATAGAGTAGAATAGAATAGAATCATTAAGGTTGGAAAGGACCTCTAAGATCATCAAGTCCAACTGTCACCCAAACACCACCATGTCTACTAAACCATGTTCCAATGTGCCTTCATCTACACTTTTTTTGAACACCTCCAGGGATGGTCACTCCACTGCTTCCTTAAAGGATAGGGTGCATTTCCAGTAGTCAATCTCCTCTGAGAGTCCCCAATACTCCAAAACCTGTTCATCTCCTCCCGGAGCTCTGACACTGAGCAGAGGGGTTCCTCTTCCTGGGTGCATCTCCCAGGGTACATCTCTCACGGGTGTGCTCCCTGCAGCCGGTGGCACTGGCATAAGAGAGGGGCACACCTATAGCCAGACACCTGGGTTGCAGTGTGTTCCCATCGGAGCTCTGTCTGGGAAGTTCTGTCTGTCACAGTGGGTGCAGAGTTTAGAGAGGACATAGACGTATGCCAGGTGGATGCCATTTCTTCCTGACAGAGATGGCAGAGCTGCAGTGCCCTTCCTGCGGAGCTCCCCTGCCGTGCCCTGTTTGCCCACCTTGCTCGCTCACTGGTGCTCGCCGGGGGATTTTTTTTATAGGTGAGCGGCTTGGCCACCATTATTCCTGGCCCTCCCAGGTCTCGTCAGCTGCATGAGCTGCAGGCTCTCAGCTAGTCTCTCCACTCCCCAGAGGTTTCCCCAGTTGAGGAAACCCCCAGCATGTGCATGCCACTAGAGCACTCCCCTGCAGATTATGCTGACACCAGAGCTGCTCAACTCAGTGACTGACTTAAAATAGTAACAGCAGTAGCTTAATTAATGATTTTGTAAGGCTAATTGTTGTAGCTGATACCCACTCCTCAGCTGCAAAGCCTGAGGTGCAGGAGGTTAAAAATTGAGTAATGAACTGAGAATTTAGGAAGTTCAATCATTTAGGAACCTCCAGAAGATTTAGGTAGAAGGTATCAAGGCTTTAATTACCACACTTCCTTTTCTTTTACAGAGGAAAGATATGCTTGACCAAGATCTGCCCTTTGCTGAACATAGACTAAAGTTATTTTTGTCCTAATTAGTGAGAACTTCGGTTTTCTGTGTAAAGGTTATTCCAGTGTATTTCTTGGAGATATTTGCATAGATCACTTTCGTTTTAATAGTTTTTCTTAAAAAGGAGGAAGGTGACAAAACTTAACTCTTTAAACAAAAGCATGTTTGCAGAACTTGAGGCAGGTATCACTCCAGTTTATTTAGAGAAGCTTGAAAGTTTAATATTGATACAATTACTCTGCTATAAAATCATGAAGGGGGAGGGGAGGAAGAAAGAAAAGAGTGTTGAGAACTAAGGGATCATGGGTGCTCATAGCATGGAATTTGCTCTCCGTGAAGGATTTATCAGGTAGAACCAACTTAATTTTGAAGTTTTACGTTTTAAAAGCCTCCAAAGTACTGGTGTGTAAGAAAAAATATCATCTTCTCTGACAAAAAATCCCCACCTTAGAGAGCAATATAAACTATTTTTGAGCACTCTGTAGTTTTAGATCTCTTGTTGAAGGTTATCAGTAGTAGTGTAAGATGAGATATTTCCTGAAAAAAAAAAATTCCTAAAATATTAATGTTTAATTAACAAAAGGATAACATGAACTTTCACCTTGTTGCACAGTGTGATTTTTTTTTTCCTAGATAGGACAGATTTAAGTACAAGTACTTGATTTTTCAACTATTTTGTGATTATGAGGCAAATAAGACAATCTGGGGAAAAATACCCCATGTCAGAGTAAGATGCAGATATGATAAATCTTATTAGGCTTGATGAACGCTGCAGATGGATGGGTGTGTTGTGCCACACTTCTGAGGCTGACTGGTTACTTAACAAAACAAAAAAAAATAAAGCCTGATATTTGAGAAAAATCCGTAGCATCAAGGCACCTGGGAAAGTTGCCTTTGGAAATCTTGAAAAGACTGAATGAAAAAAATAATGAAGATACATTGAACCTTTTAACTGAAGTCTCTAATACCTCTACAGATACAGCAATGTGGGAAGACTTTGGGTAAATCTACATGAGGAAGTGCACTACTATTGTGTGCTTTAAGCAGATGTCATTAATCTATGGTTATTTTACCCTGTCTTCCAAATCAGTACATAAAACTTCATCGTGGTATCCACAGAACGGAAAAGAAATAAAATTATTCTGTGAACAGTGGTCTCACACCCTATTTCTTATGGATTAAAGTTTAACAGGTTGAAGTGTGAGGGCTGAACAAAGTGTTTTCTATAGCTGGGGCAGAATCTAAGCTTTTCCTCCCATTTAGGTTATCTTATATTAGACAAGCAATCAACTGAACAGTTTTTCCTCTGTGGAAGTACTAGAAGACTGGTTTTCACAGAATTTTTGTGAGTTCATTACTTTCTTCATCTACTGTGACTCACCTTGACCAGAGTGTTCAAAGGTTATTACAGGATCTTGGGCACGCATTTCCACAAAATCCATTTTCCTAGGAAACCAGAATAGTAACTTCAATACATCTACTAGTTACAATACTTTTGAGTGATAAGAACCACCCCAAAAAAACTCTATCTACACACTAGAGTTATTCCAGCTGAATTTATGTTGGTACTGATATAATTTACATAAAACAGTTGTTGCATGCTTATTTGGATTGATAAACTGAACTAATAGCATTCGTTATAGAAGAGTGCAATTAATTGACCAAAACTCAATCTACACAAAATTAAAATATTTTGTTAAAATACAATCTTTTGGATAATTCACAGTCTAGGCTGTATTCAGAGTATGTGATTCTTGACAAATTATTTCCATTATGTTAGTGATAAATTCTTAATTCCTCAAATTCAAAACCCCAAAACATCCAAAAATTAAACTATTATTAAATGCACAACAAGTCCCTCTCTAATTATTGCTAAAAAAAAAAATTTTTTTTTCTTTCTACAGCTCTTGACTTGCAGTTAAGAGCTGACTACTTGCTCCAGTTTTATATGTCTGTAGATCACCTCTGTAGCTTGGTAACTACTGCTATCCCTACCAACCTTATTGTTTTGCTACAAGGCAGTGGAGCAAGGGAAGGGAAACTGCCTCTAGTCAGCAGTAGAAGAGCATGGCCACGAAAATATGTTTAGGTATTCTTCCTTAAATAGCTTAGTGCTTATATAAAATACTATATGAGGATGATAGGTCCTTGGAGGACTGAAGCCTACATGTTTGTTGCCATCAATTTTGATGTCTGTCAGTTTTAAGGAGCTAGTAGAGGTACAATGACATTTAGAGCAATCACAGAATCACAGAATTGTCATGATTGGAAAAGACCTAAAAGATCATCCAGTCCAAGCATCACCAATACTTCTCAGCTAAATCATTGGAGCATTTTGGTGTCAGTTGGTCATCTTGTTCTCCTTAGCAGGCTGCTTCGATTGTTGAGTCAAAGCTGGGCCTTAATCTGCTTACCAGAATAATTTTGTTGCTTATCTATGTCAGATTTTCTGACATCTTGAAATATGACATTAAAGTTTTGTAGGTATAAAAACTAGATGTAATTTTCTTTTAAATTTAAAAAGCAAACAACATAATTCAACAAGATGTTATTTTCAGCCCATTATTAAGGGCTGCTGGTAGTAACCCCAAACTGGAAATGTATTTGCAGTTGACATGATGTAATCAGCACAGCATTTCAAGGTAAATGGTGTCCTTAATTGTTTTTGATGCTTTCTTCATACTGTTTTTTTTCCAATTTCCAAGAGTAACTAGAAGAGTAATCTTTAAAATAATGATAAAACATCTCTTCTTTATTCCATTCTGAACCTTCAAAATGTCAAGGAGAGAAACAATTACTAATATAATTAAAAAACTCTTGGACATCATGTAGATGCATGAACATCTGCAGTATTTTTCCAGAAACCGTTCTATACAGGGTCTTTCTGGCTCTCTCTGAATATATGCATGTGTGTTTTTTACATTCAGGGTCAGAATTCTGTCAAGAAATTGGGTGTCTGCCAGATCAGCTTTCAGTTTTAAAGAAACTGAGGTAGCAATTAATAGTACAGTAGCATGTGCTTGGGGCATTACTAAGCCCTCTCACTGACGATGTAGAAAGTACTATGTGATTCTTCCATAATGTCTAATGAGCTTATAATTTCTAATTATACAAGAAACAACTGAACTACTTAAAAATTATTGAAAATATTGTTCTGAAGTTGGCTGTGGAGAATACTAACGGAACCAGAACTTTGACCCTACGCAAAAAACAAAGATTAAACTTTTGAAATTTAGGTTGTTTGGTCTAATTTTATTATCAGACCTTTTTTTTTCAGTTTCTTATGCAATGAAATAATAACTGTTGCAGATTAAAATAACTTATTCCTTGCAAGGATGTAGCATACCCGTCTGGAGACTGAAGACTAAGAGAAACAAGGTTTTTTTGAGTAATTAGGTTGAAATAAAAGCAACTTCTAACTGAAAGAACTCAATACTCAGATACTGGATACTTTGTTGATAAGACATCATGTTGGTGTTTTGATTTTATAGAAAATCTGTTACTTAATTCTTGAAATTTCCCATAAAACTGAATTTTGAAAATTGTTTCACATTAAAACATCTGAGGAAGTTAAATGTTAATTTGTTTTCATCTTTGCTTTCATATTGTACAGAAGAGTCTTCTTTTGAAAGAATGCCTGAAATTTAAGTGAAGACAGGAATTTTAATATCAAACCAGGAAATTCAAACTTCACTGAAGTGATCTTTTCCTCCTTTACCATTTTTAAGCTTTCAAGGACACGATAATGTTGTGTTTGCAAAACAAAATACTTCTGCTAGAAAACCTTAATCCAATCCTTCTTAGTTCTTTTTCTGTTTCCCTTTTTACCTGCTCTTAATAATGTTTTGAGGTTTAAATAGCTCTTCACAATAGCACTGGCTGGTAACTGATTTTTTTTTTTTTCCGAATGATAAGAAATGAATTAGCAAAACAATCTGTGCTGCTTTGAAAAAAACATTTAATTAAGTTTTGTCTTGCTGCTAATTGCACCTAATAGTACTGAAAATCAAAAGTGAAACATTTATTTTTCAGTTATCAGTTTTAAGTGATTACTCTCATTTGGGGCAAAGAAATGTAAATTAATTCATCTATATTTTGTTCTTCACAGTTCTGTAGGTCTTCACAGACTGCAAAGAGTAGTTAATACACACTATGTATGTGTGTATATATATATGTATATATTAAAAAATCCATAGGTATGAGAAAAGACTACCTGTCCTTCCAAAGAATTTTTTATTTGCTCACAAATCTATCTGTGTGGTTTTCAGCTGTGGTTTTTTTATGGCTTTATGGTTCAGACAATCAAGCAACAGTACTGAACCATTTGCACATATGCTTAAAAACACTCTTTTCCTCTGACTTCTTTTTTTCACTTTGCCAGATGTTAAAAAAATGTACAATACAGAAGGCTGGTTCTAATTTCACCTTCTCAATCTAATGCTCTTGTTTACCTGGTGATTTTCCAATGCCTGGGATCAGCTGGTGGATTTTTTTTTTTCAGAGTATAATCTCTTTTCTGCCTTATTAGCACAGGAAGCTAACATAGCTTGAATTTCATGCCTGCTCATAAACATAGCATCCATAGGCAAAAATATTTGTTCTGCTGAAAAGGAAAAAGAGAGAAGAGAGAGTTGTGTTTTGTGTTGGCCACTGATCCCTGTCCTGATGGTATTGAATCATTCCAGAGAGCTGACTTAGGTGTCTTGTTCCTCTTCATCAGACAATGAAGTGTCGCTCTAGTAGACCCTGGCGCACCCTCTCACATCTCAAGACATAAGGTACTCGACAGTGGCTTTATTTAAGATATTACAGTGATTGCTTTGCACCAGTGTGCAAGGCTCCTGCAGGCCCTTCTAGCAATGTGAGAAATCACTCATTTTATTGTCAGGTAGCAGATCTTTAGTTTTATCACAAAATATATTGGCTTGATTTTATGTTTTGTTGCTTATCCTGCAGCTCTAAGAGATTAATTTCTGGGTCTGTAACTGCAGTTGTAGAAATCATCTCACAAAGGCACGGCAGGGCAAAAAGGTAATGTTTTTCCAAGTGAAATTACTCTAACACTCTGAATTCAGGGAGCAACAGATTTCTTTAGGATAAGTTGCACTTGAATCTAATCTTCTTCGTTAGAAGACTGTATTCGAATCTAGTCTAGTTCTAATGTGTGTGTCAGTGGAAACCACACCAGGAAACTATGGATCTGAAAAAAAATTAATTTCTGATTTTAGTTTGCTAGACTTTAACACCCTACTTATCTATTCCTTTCCAGATTAACACCTTTGCTTTTCATCTTGAGTAGAACAGAAACCTCGATATCATTAAAAGCTCTAATGGCATTTCCTCACATTTGTTCATGTTCAAATAATAGGTTCCTAAGCTCGTCCATGTCAGACCTGACATTTATGGATGACAAATTTCCACTTTCTAATTGTCAGCTTTCTCTAGAACTCTTTTTCCTCATAGGAACACTTATATTTAGTGACTTCACTTTTGCTGTCTGCCCTGAATTTTTCCAGAGACGCTTTTTTCTAAAGCCGAAAACATGGAAGGATATTTTTTTTTCTTTGAGTGAACAGAGAATACAACTAGGAACTTCAATAATCTTTTAAATTATTTCATCTGATATGCTACTGGTAGTTTTCATTTAATGTGGATCTTGCTCTGGCAGTTGTCTGTCACTTCAAAAACAAAGGTTTCAACGTCTATTTACCATTGTGAATTAATATTGACAAAAGTGGGCGTCATTCACTCTGCTGCTATCTCTGTGATGGTGTGAACAGATAGCCTCACATCTATGACAACGTGAATAGACAGCCACTTCCTTGTGTTCTACACTGCAATGTTATCCATGGGGGAATTCTAGGGTACATTTACCGAGGCTCTGATGGAGACAGAATTCTCCTGCAGCCAGTGCATTAGACTGGACATATGCTGCAGCTGCAATGTTTGGTGCCTTCTAAGAGGACACAGCTTGAAAGAAAGCTGAAGAGCTTTCATGCTGTGATATTTCTTTGATGTTTAGTTCGAAATTTTTATTTCATAACTATTTCTGGTCTAGGACAATTACATTTGGTTAGCCTGTCAGTCAAGACCCAATTTTCATGACATTATCTCTCCGAATGTTGCTCCCTACTGTTCCAGGGGATGCTAGAGAAGCTTTGTTTGTAAGCACAGGCTGTGAGAGACAGAGTAAAAATACATTTACAGACTGGTAAGAGAGTTTTTCAAGCAGTTAGGAAAATGTCTGACTCTGAATGTACATATTGCACTGAAAATACTGTGTGGAAAAAAAAGTTTGGACTTTAAACAATTATGTATGAGCTACTTATATACAACACAGAGCTGAAAGAAAAGGGATTCTGTATACTCTGAGGGAGTTAGCAGATCAGATTACGCTATATTAGTGCAGTAATAAAGGAAGACCAAACTGGGGCAGGTGGAATAGAGAATGGGAAAAGCTTTTGTTAATGAAGTTTTGTGAAATGCCCTTCAGGAAGTCATGAAAGGAACCAAAGCACTCCCCTCATAAAAAAAAAAAAAACAAAACCAAAACTATTAAAAGTATCAAGTCTATCCCCAAAAGCAGTGCTGCTACACAAAGACAATGTGTACTAGTGTCAAGTTACTCAAGTACTACTCCAGCCAAGGCAGTTTAAGATCTGCCCACTGGGTCACGTAACTACTCAAGTGGGGCATCTCTGGAAGAGACCGTGCAGTCACTGGGGAGCTCTTCTGAGAGTACAGGATAAGTCAGGCAGAAAAGCAACATGCTTAAAAGCAACAGTGGGGACTGTGCAGGAGAGCTGGGGCCATAGGCACCAGGGTCTTGCCAAAGGCAGAGGGAGGACTCTTTGCTGGGGCTTTTTGAGAGGGGCTGTTGCTACTCCACCATACAGCTCCTGAACTGGCAACAAGATTAGGGGAAGAGTTCTGCTTACCAATACGAAACCAATATGTGATTGTCACTTTTATGTATCCTTATTAGTGGTTTAAAACTTCATTATTCTAGTTTTGGCTTTAATAAAGTCTGGCTTTGTAGTTGTCATGGGCACATGTCCTTTATTTCCTTGTCCACATCCTGAAAAGATGTGTTTAGGATGCAGAGCTTTCATCAGACCAAAGTGTGTGTGGAAGCTGTAAGAAAAAAGGAAATTTCACCTTCCTTTAGAGCAATCTTGAAATTTTTTTTTTAGAGCTAAGAAGGGGACAGACAGAAGAAAGGGAAAATAAACTGTAGCAAGAAAGGAGATTGTAATAGAGCAAAGAGCCCAACTGCTAAGGAGCAGCAGAGGCAGGCTCAGACCTTCAGGTCTAAGGGAAAGATGAGACAATATAGAGTTGTCTGTGGCAGATGTAGAAGATGTATAAACTGTTGCTATGTATGAAATTGCAAGAATTTTAGATACTTTTAGGTGAAAATAGCCAGTAATTTGAACTGTATGATCTTAATGGCTATAATACTGCATGTCATCACTTCTATAGTTATTACATGTAATATCAAAGGCATTACAATAAGATCAACTTTGATGAAACTGAGTAAAGTGCAGCAGTGAGGGAACCAAAATTGGCTTCAGAAACTGGCACCCAGCAACTTCCTTGAGATTGACATCTTGAACCCACAGATGAGGGGCATGAGGCAGGTGCGATACACTGACTACAGTCTCCAGACACAGAATGCAAAAATCCAACACCAAACACCATCTCTCCTGCCCTGAAAGACTGTTATGACTGGTGGAGTCTGAAGTCATGGACTAAATGAACTCAATAGACATTTTGGAGGAGTGGCATATAGACTAAGGGAATGATATCTGTGTGCTTATATCAATGACAGAAAAAGTGGCAGTGATTAATTGCAAAGTGTGAGACCTGAGTATAACATAAATGGCATAGAATAAGGGGTGGATACTGTCCTGGATTCAGCTGGGATGGAGCTAATTTTCTTCCTAGCAGCTGCTGTGTTGTGGTTTTAGTATAGGATTTGGTAAGAACATTGAAAATACACTAATACATGTTATTAGTTGTTGTTAAGAGATTAAGGACTGTTTCAGCTTCCCAAATTTTGCTAATGTCCAGGTTCAAGAAGCTGGGAGAGGTATATCCAGTGCAGTTGGCCCAAATTGGCCAAAGAAAGTGTTCCATACCATAGACATCATGCTCAGTGTATAAGTAGGGTTGGCTGCTGCGCAGCTCTCTTGCTCTTTCTCTTAGCACTCAGGACCACTCCGAGATAGCTCTCAGTTCCATTCTGTGATTGCTGCTCAGGGCAGGTTGTATTGGTTGTCGAGTCATTGGGTGGTGCAAAATTGTGCATAGTTTGTTTTTATATATTTTACTATCCTTATATTATAATATTATTATTATTAATGTATATTTTTATTATCTCTTCCTTTACTGTCCTAGTAAACCGTCTTTCTCTCAACCCATGAGTTCTCCTTTCTTCCCAGTTCTCTCCGCCATCCCCTAGAGGAGTGGGAGGGTGAGTGAGCAGTTGTGTGGTATGTGATGGCCAACTGGGGTTAAACCACAACAGGGTTATTAGTTTATAAATATTTAACAATCTGAAAATAAATAGATCAAAATAAAAGCTATTCTACTCATCATTGGAAACAGTGGAAATGCAAGACTGTTTACTATTAAGAAAAGGGAAGGAAAGCTATTCTAAAGTCTTTAAATGAGCCAAAAATGTTAAGAAATAATACTGGTCCTTTTTCTTGAATTCAAGAAAAAAGACACCATGAGAATACTGAATGTGAACAAAACTGTTGTCTCATGGACATGGACCTCTTAAGGTTGACCAACTGTTCTAGCTATCTTTCTGTACGTACGTAAAAATTAAGTTTGTTTGGCATAACCAGATATGAAGAACTTATGGTTAGGTCAGATATGTGTATGGATGTGTTTAATTCATGTAGAAGTACTAAAAAGAAGATTTGACTGTAAAACCGTGTGCTTTCATGTAGTGCAAGTGTAATTCATGTTGTGTAAGTGCCATTACTCACACCTTTCTTATTAGAAAAAAACCCCACATAATTAAAATAAACAAGATTTAGAAAGGTGGCATTCTAAATTGGAAATCCTCTCTAAATTTAAAAAATTGGAGGGGGGAGTGCAGTGTGGGAAACTTCTCATGCTACACTTTGAAAAGATTTTGAAAATAAGATGTAGAGGTTTTTCCCGCAATGGATTTTGAAGTAGTAACAAGGAGAGAAAATGACTTTTGGAAATAAATTTTCTACTGTTATAATATGGATGGGATCTTGATGAGTCAAATGCATGGCTTGAACATTATGTGTTGCCAGTGCAGTATGGCCTTTTAGTGGAATTCATGGGCAGTCCTCATGGTATGCATTCACCACAGGCTTATTAAGAATGGAAGCTCTGCAGAAGTTTCTGGGAGAGCAGGAGAGGGTTGTATAGGAGTGCTTCTGTGTTCTGAGGGAAAGGAGCAATAGAAATCACGCCTGTGGCCAGTAGTTTTTATGCACATTTGTATAAAATCTCAAATTGAAACAGATGTCGTGCGTGAATACATCAGTGAGAGTTTTCTTTTCACTGATCTAGTCTATTGATGTGTGTCAAAAGGCAGCAGAGTGAAGCTGACTGAATAGTTTTCTTGTCTCATTTGGCTTGTCTGTACCAGTTAACCAACCGTAAGAAAGATAAACGGTCCTTTGTTTAAAAGGAGTTAGGTTTAGGCTACAGAGATGCTTATTAAAAGTTCTGGAACAGTTTAAATTCTGGGAATAGGAAATAAGCTGAGGTTTATGTTCTGTTATTGTTGCAATTAAACAGACACTGCTTTGAGCTATTAAACTTGGGATCTAATGTAAGGTATTTAACAGCAGTAAACCAGAGTAACGTTGGTCATAGCAACATGTGGACCATAGCACCTGTCGTTGTGGTAGACACTTAGCTGTTGTCTCACCAACTCTCCATATTTTAGATTTATTTTTTTTTTCCTAAAACTAAAATAACTAATGTATTGCTAATCCTAATGGACAATATCTTAACTTCTGGCATATATCAGAATCAACAAAACATTTTTAAACCTATTCTGAGCAAACATATAATAATAAATTAATGGTACACACTACATTTTTAGCAATAATTATGATAAATATTGCACTTGCTACAGAAATCTATCATTTTTTTTCTTGTAGTGTCAAGCATCAGGGATGCCAAACTTAATAAACATCATATTTATCCGGATATGTACGAAAGTAAACTTCTTCTAGAATTTAATTTCTTTGCAGCAGCATACATTCATTGTGTTTTACATGTAACCATTAAAAAGCTGTGAAATACTAAATGCAATATTCACTGAATTGATAGAAATCAAGGAAAACAAACAATATTTTCTTCTCAGTTTTTCTCTCATGTTATGTACATAATCAGGAAAAAAATAGTCTATAGAATATGGAAATAATGAGCATTAATTACTTGCTATTTATAGCGGCTTGATGCATGAAAAGCTTAAGTATCATGGTTATGAGAATTATCATCATCCACCATAAAGAGACAAAATAACATATTCCCCAAAACTATATAATCCAAATATAATACGGCATAAATGGGACCTTCAGTCCGTTTTCTCCCAACAATGTAAAGTGCTTCATCAGCATAACAATCTTGCATAGAAGACGATTTGCTAACAGATAAGAGAAGATATGGCTGGGCTGGGTCCCATTTGTGAAGAAATACCTATGCCACCTCTAAAAGTTGGTCTTGTTTTCTCCTTCAGGTTTAAGACACACATTTAGCCTATGTGTTCGAACCTTATTACTATCTGCAGTCCATGAACTTCTGTTAGCATTCGTCTGTGCAGCTGATGCGTGTTGAAGGAATCCATGTGGGATTCTGGTTGAAGCGAGTCAGATACTTGACAGCATCACTTCTATCACATATGTCTCTGAATAGATGGAGAATTTCAGAGAATGGCTGCACTAAGAAAGGGCTCAATGTCCAAGTGGAAAGTGGTGATGAGTGGCGTTCCTCAGGGGTTGATGTTGGGCCCAGTCCTGTTTAACATCTTTGTTGGTGATATGGACAGTGGGACAGAGTGCACCCTCAGCAAGTTTGCCGGCGACATCAAGCTGTGTGGTGTGATTGACGTGCTGGAGGGAAGGGATGCCATCCAGAGCAACCTTGACAGCCTGGAGAGGTGGGCTCGTGCAAACCTCATGAAGTTCAACCAGGTCAAGTGCAAGGTCCTTCACAGGGGTTGGGGCAACCCCAGGCCCAAATACAGGCTGGGCAGAGAATGGATTGAGAGCAGCCCTAGGGAGAAGGACTTGGGTGTGCTAGCGGACGAGAAGCTCAACATGAGCCAGTAATCTGTTCTGGCAGCCCAGAAAGCCAACCACATCCTGGGCTGCACCAAAAGAAGGTGTAACCGGTTTGTAGGATTCCTATGCACAAAATTCACCCAACATATGATAATTAAAAGCACAACAGTATTTATTGCTCTATTATAGCCTTGCATAAGCAGTTTCCAGCATAAGCAGTTTCAGTTCCTAGCATAAGCAGTTACCAGCATATTGTTTTCCCTTTGTGAGATCTTACCACCCTGACTAAGTCGGAGACACCGTTGAGCAGGAGAATGATGATCAGAGGGATCAGAGCAGAGAAGGGAGGTAGGCGCAGCACCTTCAGGGCATCTCCTTGTTCATAGAGTGAGCTCTGGTCCTTTCTTCCTCCTCTGCTCCGAGCCGCCTCTGTTTATCCCCTCAGCAGATTCAGTGGCAGAGTACTGACCAGGCGTTGATGCATGCGTGGCCAGCGCATGCAGCAAGGCCTGCCAAGTACATGCCCTGCTGGCTAACAGCGGTTCCTGGATAGCAGCAGCTCAATAACAACCCTCCTAGTTTCCCTCTCTGAGGTAACAAGCCTCCCAGCTCCCCTCTCCAAGGTTTCATTCTCACAGCTGTGTGCAGCTTGTAATTTCCCACAGTGGCCCTACACGGACCATCACTGAAATCCCTCACACAGAAGCATGGCCAGCAAGTCAAGGGAGGGGATTCTGCCCCTCTGCTCTGCTCTCCTGAGACCTCACCTGCAGTACTGCATTCAGCTCCAGAGCCCCCAGCATAAGAAGGACGTGGACCAGTTGGAGAGGGTCCAGAGGAGGGCCACAAAGATGATCAGAGGGCTGGAGCACCTCAGGACAGACTGAGAGAGTTGAGGCTGTTTAGCCTGGAGAACATAAGACTCCAGGGAGATCTTGAAGAGGCCTTATAGTACCTTAAGGGTGCCTACAGGAAAGACAGGGAGAAACTTTTCACTGTTGTGATAGGACGAGGGGTAAGGGTTTTAAAATAGAGGAAGGTAGATTCATACTAGACATTAGGAAATTTTTTTTTTTTACAATGAGGGTGGTGGAACACTGGCACAGGTTGCCCAGAGAGGTGGTAGATGACCCATCCCTGAAAACATTCAAGGTCAGGTTGAATGAGGCTCTGAGCAACCTGATCTGGTTGTACACGTCCATGGCCCTTCCAGGGGGGTTGGACTAGATGGCCTTTAAAGATCCCTTCCAACCCAAACTATTCTATGATTCTGTGATTTCTGTACTCCTTGTCATTTGATTGTCTTTTTGTAGAAGTCTTCTCCTTTACCTCTGTGTATATATTGTGAAATGTTGTCTTGTACTTCTGACAGTTATTATTTATGAAGCAACCCTATGTCATGGTGCTATGAAGAGCGATCCAACTCACTGAATGATGCAGCTGGTCTATAATGTATTGTTGTCTGAAATGAAGTGTCAGGTCATAATTACTTGACACCTTCCAAAGTGCATTGTAGAAACAACTGCTTTTCTTTGAGTGCTTTCTAGTATCTGATTACCTTACAAGAACTAATAAATCTGACAGAATGATTGGGAAGTGTCATTTTTTTTTTCCATTTTATAGATGGGTAACAAAAGGTTAAAGTAATTAATTTCCTGCGACCATGTCACAGAATATCTTTGAAAATCAGTAGACAATTTTAGATCTGCTGAATCTCAGTTCAGTGCCATAGTCATCTCCTCTTCCCTGACAGCTCTGAGAAATGATTGTGAAGTCTACAGTTGAGGGAATTTTCAATGTTATGGAAAAGTAACTTTTCTGTTTTGTGGGAAATAAATAAATAAATAAAAACCCTTTCAGTTTTTAAAAAATATTCAGAAAATTGTCACAAAAAAAAATTTAGATCCTAGTGTGACTAGCTTTGGACATAACAGAAAACTCAATAGTTTGTCTACAAATTGGCAGGTGCTTGAGCTCAAATAGCAAAGGTGAGAAATCTAGCCTAAATATATCTGCACAATGTGTCCAATCTCCCACACTGAACAGTGCTATAAGGTGGATCTGCCTCTGTGTTCTTCTAATGACCTCCCAAAAGAAAGTGAAAAGGCATAAAAGCTCAGCAACAGCTTTTGTTAGATCATAAATTAAATACATCAGTTTTTGTTACAGAGATGGTGTGAAGAAAATTGAAAATGAGTAAATGAGAAAAGAATTCAAAAGAGGTTATAAATAACTTCAATTCTGCCCATTATGTCCTTGCAGGGCAGGTGCTCGCTTTCCAGCAAGGTTTCAAACAACTTAACGGCTTTCTTTCTTGTTCCAAGTTCTGCTCATTTCTGTCTGGCTGTGGGCAGCTTCTTCCCGTGAAGACTGGGTGTCTACACCCTGCTCAGCAATCCACAGGCTCTGTGTAAGCTGCAGGCTCACAGTACCCAGGTGATGCTCCTATTCCTCTTTTCCTGTTCTGTTACCCTCTGGAAAAGACCCCTCCTTTAGGGGCCTCTTAAAGTGACCAACTCTCCGGTGAATGACCAATGTTAATTCTGTCTAACAAGACCGAAGATCATTGCTACCACTGTCTTCCATTGTAGTGGTAGTGCTAACAGAGGGACTTTTAAAGGACACTTCTCAGACTAATCTACTTTCTTACTGGGATCCTAACAGATGAGTGTCTCCTAGTGCAAAATTCAGAGGCATGACGGCTGCTTCTCAAACCAAATTACTCCATTCCTCCGGACACTAGTCCTGTGAAAAAAAATTGTGCTTTGCTTGCATAGCAGCTTGCTTGTGGATTTCTGCTGAAATTCAGGATGCCTGAAGTCTGGAGCTTTGCTTCCCTAACAGAGATTAAGCCAAGGCAAGGAGGGGCCCAACCAAGGGGACTCATTTGCCTAGAGTGGTTTTGGGGAACCAGCCAGCCTGTGCCCAGAAGGCACCAGCAGTCCCCTCCCACCTCCCAGACACGGTGTTCAGGGCTGCTGTTGTACAGAGATGTCACAGAAAGGCTGGGACTGGTGTGACTGGAGGATGACGAAGCGGCCGCTAGGTGCAAAGACACCAGCAGGACGATGCAGCAGAGACAGGACTTTCGGCCAGACACCGTCATGGCACCTGGATTAGCAGGTCCCACAGCCTGGCTGCTGCTCGGAGGACTTGGACATTCCAGCTCCGGTGCTTGAAAGGGGAGGCTGGGAGAGTAGGAGTGATGCCTGCTCTCTTGCAGCACTTAACATTAAACAGCATGGCCACGAGCTCCAGGAAGTTCTTCCCTCTGGATTTCCTACATTGTTGAGACAATGTTGGAGAGTATTATTCCGTGCAATGGGTTGCTCTTTGGTTTTGAAAAAACACCCCATGAAGAGCAACTGGATGTTTATTGGAGTGCCCAAAAGGAGAGCTGGACGTGAGGAGTGGCAGGGCCAGTGTGCCAATTTGGACACCAGCTCCATCCTCAAGGTTGACTACATGCTCCCCAACTCTTGATGAGGTTCGTGCCCATGAAGCGCTGGGTACAGGAGCCTGCTGGGACGTGGTATATGGGGACCCTAGAGCTCTATCACCCCTTAATGCTTGACCATAGCTCACAGGCCTCCTCCTCCAAGCTGGGAGCTCCTCATTCATGGCAGATCTGGCCAGCACTTAGCGCTACCACGGGGATCTGCTTGAGGACCTCTCCCTGGCCATGTTCATCTGGTGGCAGGCAGGAGAACCAACCTCATCCTCTTCCTCCTCATAATCTGCTGGCAGCACCCGCAGGACGCGATCGAAAGGCCTCCTGCAGATCAGGCAGGATGCTCGTCACAGCCCACCACTGGATGCAGCCAAAGCAGAAGCAATGGAAGCACAGGGCCATGCAGGCTGCATTGATTTCTCCCAGGCAGATGGGGCATGGGTGGTTGTCTTCTGATGACTCCAACTGCCCTGCCTGCTGCAGCTGGCTCTGCACTGGCTGTCATGGCAGAGACACTTTCCTCCGTGGTCACCTCAGCATCTGGCACCATGTCCTGCAAAGACAGACGTGCAACATGCCTGAGCTCTCTTCATGGTAGGGGTAAAGTGGAGACGATCAAAGGGCTGGAGCACCTCTTCTAGAAAGAAAGGATGAGAATGCTGGGGCTGTTCAGCCTGGAGAAGAGAAGGCTACACAGAGACCTTATTAAGGCCTTTCAGTACCTAAAGGGGGCTTATAAGAAAGAGAGGGACACACTTTAGAAAGGCCTGATGCGCTAGGACAAGGGGTAATGGTTTTAAACTAAAAAAGAGTAGATTCAGACCAAAAGAGGAAGAAATTTTTTTACAGTGCAACCTGGCACAGGTTGCCCAGAGAGGTGGTGGATGCCCCATCCTTGGAAACATTCAAGGCCAGGTTGGCTGGGGCTCTGAGCAACCTGATCTGGTTGGAGACGTGCCTGCTCCTTGCAGAAAGGTTGGACTAGATGACCTTTAAAAGTCACTTCCAATCTAGACTATTTTATGATTCTGTGATTTCTCTACCTTTCTACATAAGTGCTACAACTAGGCATGGCTATAAATCAATATTGGTGAGTGATGTTAATTATCTAATTCATTGTATGTAGTTATCTCTTAATTAAAGGCAAGGATTTCAAATTGCATTTTCTCAGGTTATTAATTGCATTATCTCAAGGCTACCAATAATTTAATCAGAGACTACAGATTTGATCAAAATATCAGAAGTGTGAGAATCAAAGGTACAAACTATTTGGAAGGAATACAAAATGCAGACTGAAAAAGCAAATACGTTGTTTCAGAGCCTGGGAACTTTCTCACATATTCTTTAAATTGTCTGAGCCTGGTTATTTTAAACAGAAAAACAAAAATCAAACCAAACCAAACAAACAAAAAATTAAAACATAACAATGCCTAGAAATTCAATGAGAATCTGTGCTGATGAATGAGTAAATGTTTAATGTTAGATCCTACTCAGAAGGGACATTCTCTCTTTAAAGCAGAAATTCTCCAGAAAGTTATCTGTCATCACTGGCTTTTGTGTATGGACTCAGAAGGTGATGGAACTGATACAGTACAACAAACTCTAATGCTATAGGAACTAATATTAACTCCCAAAACTTTTTTTAATTTCACTTTTTCCATTTCTTAAGAAAATTTTAAGCTTCTTTTAACTGCACCTAAGGGTCTATGTCATACAGATTTCCTCAATTTATAAATCATATTGCGTGGCTACTGGGATTAAATAAGGAAGTAACATTTAAGATCCATACAATTGTTTCTAGACCTACTGCATCCTGAAAGTAGAAGATCTAAAAGAAGACATTTGTAGAAAAACTATTAATGGTAATTTCTAGACACCTCAAACCTATTAAAGGATTTTCTCTTATTTATTCTATGTCTGGAATTGTGGTCCAAGGCAGCTTGGTTTATAAGGAGATTAAGCTTTGTAATAGAAAGAACTACAAAATCTTTCAAAGGAGGCAATCCTCTAGTAATAAAGTCTTCAATATCTCTGTCTAGGGTGCACTGACATGTCACCCTGTTTTCACCTGGCAGATAGTACATTGTATTTAAGGGGAAAGCTGGTGATCAAAGCACAGAAGAGCACATCTATCTATTAGGAAGATTAAAATGAAAAATAGGTCCTGTAACATTTAAAGGAACCTAGCATAGTTTCTTGAGGATCTTATGATAGGGTCTAATATATTTGAACCGCCTGAAACCATTTCAATGCCAATAAAATAATGCATAAACATTTTATATCTACCTTCAGTAGAGTCGTTACAAATAATGATACTGCTGTGCATGATTTAACAACTGTGTAAAGCCTGCCAAATTCTACATACTGTATGCAAAATGACTACAGATAGCGTAGTAGTTTCCTTACTGAGTCTTTTTATTTGTCTTGCTTTGAGAGAATAAGCAGCATAAATTAGAAAGACAGATAGCGAAGACTTGCTGCCCCCAGGTGTCTGTATAAGGATTTATTTGATTAGGAGGCAGAAATATGCCTCAAGGAAATATTTTCCTTTTTCTGTCAAAGAAATCAGATTCTATTTTCTTGTCTTAGGTATTTGAAGACTTTAACTTTGTTTTCACATGTACAGTATCATTGCAAAATTCAGAAATAATTAAGCTCATGCTTCAGGCACTGACCAAATATCTAAGCTGGGTTTTTCTCAAGAAACAGTTTGTTTCTGTTTTAATTGGGAATGGGAAAACTCTGAACATGTAATCTGCATATAGCTAATTGTTTTGAACAAATTAAGTCAGTTCTTACCCAGCTTACTTATAGTCACTCAGAGGACAAAACTGGAGGTAACTGTTACTGTCAGAGGAGAAACAGGGTGAAACAGGAAAGCAACAATGAAGGGAGCACTATTTACATTCCCAGAAGCACAATAACAAAAAAAAAAAAAAAGCAAAACATGGCAAAGAAGGTGTTCACATTCACATTTGATTCTCTAGGCTAGAGGAGGGAACTATTTATACAGTGAAAACACTGGAGAGTTTGTGCTTTATGTTCCTTATTCTGCGTATCCATTGAGTTACTTCTCTGGTCTTACAGGTCAGTTAGCCAAAGTGCCTTTGTCTGCACTCCTGCTCATAGACCCCAATAACTTCTCCAGTGGCAGAGGTTTCTGCTATGAGGTGTCAAGGGTGCCTGCCAGTCTCATTTTGATAAAAGGCCATCAGAGCAGTATAACATTTTCTTAAATTAATATACCTCTCTATATATTTAAGATAACAAAAGCATACATGAGTAATCCTATTACAGATTACTTCTGGACGAGCTTTTTGCGATGGTTACAAGATAGCTCAGCTGGCCCAGGACTTGAATGGAAAGGCATAGTTGGCAGGAAGCTGTGATACATCCAGTGATGTTCTTCCCTTGAGATATACAAAACCTAACACATTCGCCAGCATAAGACAGGGAGTTGTACTTAACCCAATCACTGGGTTTTGGATGATAGATTAATCTATGCATTTTAACACTTGTGGTTACTAAAGATTTTGATATTGTAAGGTTGGGTAGCTATTAAATAACGTTTCCTAACCTATGAGAACACGTTACTCTGACTACGATCCTGTCTGCAAAATTCATAGTACTTGTCATAGTGACCTGACCAAATTACACATGGACTACTTACACTCTATTTAGCAATTTATTTTCAGTTTCAAGTGGGTATAATGGTCTTAGTTAATTATTTAACTAGATTCTTAAGAAACCTTTCATAAAAGCAGATCTATATTAATTCTAAAAGTATTTCCACTCTAAAGAATCCTTAAATCTAACCTGTATAGGGCTAATTTGCACTTTCCCTGGGATGAAAGGTACCGCCTATACTGAAGATTTTATTCCTTGGTATATCTAAATGGAAATAAGAAATTACACATGCATAGTTAATACTAGATGAGAAAAGTGAAGGCACTAAGGTTAGTAGGGGATAAATCTCTACCTTTAAATTTTTAAAATGAGAGAAACAAAAAGAAACTCTGTATTCACTGAATACAGTAATAGAGCTCCAATGCCTTTACTTGCCAGCACTTTTGTCTTTCATCATTCAATTCAGAAACTTCTGTACCTTTTTTAAGTGCACAAAATTAAAGCTCTAGCATTAAAAATAAAACCTAACAGATTGTACAAGTCCCTTTTTTGAAGTTCACAGAATGATTGAGGTTGAACAAGACCTCTGGAGGTTATCTCAACCCACTTCACTGCTCAAGCAGAGCCACCTAGAGCCACTTGTCTGAACAATGTCCAGGCAGCTTTTGAGGATTTTCAAGGATAAAGACTCCACAACTTCCCTGGGCAACCTGTTCCCATGTTCATCCACCTTCGCAGGGAAAAAGTGTTTCCTTATGTTCAGGAGGCAGATTCTTGTTTCAGTTTGTGCCAATTACCTTCAGCCATGTCAGTGGACACCACTGGGAAAAGTCCATCTCAGTTGTCTGTGTAGTCCCCCTTCAGATATTTGTCGAGCTTGATGAGATCCCTTTTGAGACTCCTTTTCTGCAGGCTGACCATTCCCAGCTCTCTCAGCCTTTCCTCTTATGGGAGATGTTCCAAACCCTTCATCATCTTACTGGTCCTTCTCTGGATTCTCTCCAGTAGCTCCATCTCTCTTGTGTTGAGGATCCCAGAACTGGACATGCTGCTCTAGAGGTGGACTCACCAGTGTTCGGGAGAGGAGAAGGATCTGACACAGGGAATTAACGGTCTATTAAATATTGCTTGATTTAGGAGACTAACTGTCCACATATTTCTTGATTTAGGAGACTAACTGTCTGCTAGAGAATGGATAACAATCCTGGTTGCCTTGAAACTCACTTAAGCTTATCAGGGACTGGTATTTGTCAATAAACTGGTATTCGTCAAGGACGGAATGTTAGTGCCACCACAAATTCGGTCAGATGTCGGGAAACTGCTGAAAATACCAAGTGAAAGGAGAGAATGGGTGAATGACTAAAGTTCATCTAGAGGAAGATAAAACCCCTGAAGAAGTAAACGACCACCAGAGACAGATCTGAAATGCTAACACAAGTTTTTTTTTTTAATAACCCCGCCTCACTTATGCATACGTATGTCTGTATTGTGCAATCCTATGAATATGTATACCTGCACCGTATAAATTTTTGGTAAAATGTGCTGTCGGTGTGCATGCTTTTGGAGAAGTTAACCCCCAGGCACCCGGTACTGAATAAACATGCCTGCTTTATAACTCTTTCCGAGTTGTAGAGTTTCATCCACATGTCAAATCACATACCTTGATGTATGGTTAAGGCTTTTCTTAATGCAGCTCCCAGATAACCGGTGTCTGCCTTTGCCACAAGGGCACAATGCTGAATGATATTCAACTTTGTGTCTAGCAAGATCCCTGTGAGAGACTGTGTCAAATGTTTGTCTCAACATTGTTGAAGTGTCAAACCACCACCTAAACAATGGTACATCAGGCAAACCATAGGACTGGAGTCTTCCTGTTTTCCTGCAAGATGATTCCCTTATCTTGCAAGCCAGTGAAGCCACAGAACTGGAAGCTTCCTTTTTTTTCCTCCTATTTTCCCATGAACCTGAATGCAGAGCAGATTCTGCAAAATTTAGCCTTACCCCTACGTATGCGCCCAGACCCAGACCAGAAAAACGGAGGGGCCCAGAGATGGTATTGGGCATGCGTATCACTGCCAGGTGAGGGGTGCAGCCAGGCAAACCCGTTCTTGGAATATGTGATATGAATAAGACAAATGATAAAAGGACAGAAACGACCAACATCGGACAGAACGTTCCCCCACCGGGTCAACTGGACTGTCGAGACACTGCAGCTCCGTGGTGGCAGCCATTGCAACCGAAACTCTTTTCCCTCTTTCCTTTCTTTCTCTCTGTTCTCTTGCATTTGCAGACTTCTGGTAGGCTTAATAGTTACCTGGCACTTGGCTCCATTTTGAGTCTTAATTCTGTTCCTGAGAATACGAGCAAAACCCGCTCCGGTGTGTGAGAGGTTGGTTTAGCCACCCTTAACCTCCCAGACTCATCTGAGGTCAGCTAGAATGCAAGGGGGCCTTCCTCTCATCCGAAGTCAGAGCATGACAATCCCCTGGTGCTTTTCTGCAAAGCTGCTTTCCAGCTGTTAGACCCCTAACCATACTGGTGCCTGGGGTTGTTCCTCCTCAGGTTTAAGACTTTGTACTGCCTTTTGTTGAATTTCTTGAGGTTCCTGTCAGGCCATTTCTCTAGTCTGTCAAAGTCATTCCGGATGGCACCACAACCCTTTGGTGTATCAGACATTTCTCCCAGTTTTGTATCAGCAGCAAACTTCCTCTGCACCATCATCCAGATTATTAATGAGGACGTTGAACAGCATTGAATCCAGTGCTGACCCAGTGGCCAGTGGTAGTGAGTGGCCTCCAACTTCATGCCAGGTTACAATCCCCTGGGCCCAGCCATTCAGTTTGCAATTCATCTTGCTGTCTGCTCACTTTGCCCATACCTCAGCAACTTCTCTGTGAGGATTTTACTGGAGATAGTGTTAAAAGCCTTAATGAAATATAAGTAGTCAAGTGGGCGATATCCACTGCTCTGCACATATCTGCCACGCCAGTCATTTCATCATGGGTTATCAAGTTGGTCAAGCATGACTTCTTTGTGAATCCATGCTGATGGTCCTAATCAACATCTTGTTCTTCATGTGCCTGGAAATGGTTTCCAGGATTTGTTATTCTGTCACCTACCAGAGTGTTTCCAGGAGTTTTTAACTAAATGTAATCTAAAGACTGATATATGTCTGGATGCAGATACAAGACTTGGATACAAAAGCTAAACTCTATCACAATTTAAGTCTGGGTAAGTTGCTCTGAAAGCAAACACTTTATTCCTTTGCAGGTAGTCAGAAGTATTGTCACACTTCTTAGAAAAAAAAAGTAAAACCTCAATTGCTTATGTCTAGCAGTCTTGCCTTACTAGATGAATAACAT
This sequence comes from Tetrax tetrax, assembly GCA_009806455.1. Taxonomy (NCBI): domain Eukaryota; kingdom Metazoa; phylum Chordata; class Aves; order Otidiformes; family Otididae; genus Tetrax; species Tetrax tetrax. The sequence goes on along the minus strand of WHYT01016749.1, from coordinate 224,141 downwards.
TCCCAAATAAGCTTTCTTTCAAGGATTCCAGCATTGCTGAAGAGAATGCAGACAGACATTTGCTGGTTATGCACAGGAGCACCCATTTGGAACGTGGTTTGTTAAAGACAGTAGGTGCTGTCCATCTGCAGATTGGTGGGGGATGGCAGATTAGCTACCCTTGGATGGCCTTGCAGCAGTCAGTGTCACTTTCTATGGATGAAAGGCAGCGAAGGGATCTTCTGAACAGCGTGTCAGCTGGTCTTCGCCAATGCCGTCTCCCCAGGGGGCTCTCTGCTTTGGTTGCTTTTACATTCTGTGAGCTCTGTGGTATACAGGGAATTCACTTGTAGAGTGACATCAGGGATCAGTGGTGTCTCTTTCCACCATTCATTACAGACACTGGAAATAAGATAACATGCTTGCAGAAAGATTTCTGTTCTCTCACATATTACGCAGTTACTCTGTGGTGTATTGTACAGAAGGAACTGCACTGGAAGACTCAGGCAGTTGCCCACTCCTTCTTTTTTCTTCATGTATCTGTATATCATACACCTTCAAGATACTATACTTCTAAGCAGGCATTAGGAATAGGCATTTACATTCTATCACAGTGTTTAGCAAATTAAATTCAGTGATTTATCCTCCCTATCTTTCCACCAGGAATTTTGGAAAATGCCTAGTGCATAGGGTATGCTTTTTTTTTTTTTTTCTTTTCTCCTCCGTACAGAGGCAATTAATTTTTACATTTTGCATGCATCAGACCACACATAGAAAGAAAATCAGCACAGTTTTTCTAACTGAAATAGAGATCTGCTGGTTATTTTTGTGTGTGTGCGCGTGCACTCCAGTACTTGTACATGCAAAAGTTAAAACTTACTTTCTGGGTTTTGCCAATTGGTTTGAATTATATAATCTACTGCTGTTTTCTTGAAATTGTTTAGAAGACAACCTTGTCCTCAGCAAGATGTCTGAGTGGATTACTAAAGTCTTATTCCAGGGATACAGAACCAAATAGATAGATAAATTTAAACATATATCAATTTTTCCTGACTTTATAGCAGCCTTCCAAAACCTAAGGGGTACAAGAAAACTGAAGAAGGATTTTGACAAGAGCATGTAATGATAGGACAAGGGGTAACGGCTTTAAACTGGAAGAGGATAGATTTAGACTGAACATTAGAAAGAAATTACTTACTGTGAGGGTGGTGAGGCACTGGAACAGGATGCCCAGAGAAGCTGTGGATGCATCATCCCTGGAAGTGTTCAAGGCCGGATTGGACAAGGCTTTGAGCGACCTGGTCTGGTGGAAGGTGTTCCTGCCCATGGCAGGGCCGGGTGGAACTAGGTGATCTTTAAGGTCCTTTCCAACCCAAAAGATTATATGCTTCTATTGTTTACTCAGAGGTGATCTTTGACTTTTCTACGGCTGTGTTTTCACCTAACCAGAAATCTTTCCTCCTCTTTCTTACTCAGTCCCTATGTGCACATTCTCACACTTCATATTATAAAATATATGTTATTCTGTTTCTAAAGATCATCTAGTTCTTCTGTATTTCAGAAATATTTGTAGTTATGCTATCTTGTCAGACAGAATCTTCCACCTTCACACTGTATTTCAGTATTGCTGCTTTTAGCAGAAACTTCAGCCTGTTTATATTTGAGCATTAACCTATCCAGTGTACATCACGTTCTTTTTATTACAGGCTATTAATGTGATTAATTGCAAAGTAATTATATCCTATCTCCTATCAGACAAACCCTTTCAGTATAAATTGCATTACATGATACAGTTTTGTCTCTGAATACATAAATGCACTGCTCACACCTAACTATCTATTGCTTATTGTAGAGAAACTATGGAAGGGAAATTCTTTACTTGTTATGAAACAATTTATTTGCCTGTGATTTAGCTAGACTTCCTTCTGAAGTGGCCCTTTCATTTCATTTGTTCACAGTAAGATTTGTTCACAGTAAGATTATAATTCAAGTGTCTTGGTAAGGACATTTAACCGTCAGTAATCTTCCTCCGAGATTTCTTACCTCATCATCTTATACTTCCTAACAAAAAAGTAGGTAACAGGAGAGTCCTATTAGAAAAATTAGTTCTGTAGACCTACCAGACATGTTCTTAGTACATTCTAGCTGCTTCTCCAAAAACAAACAAAAAAAATATATCTTGGTTTCTATAGCTCATCAGCTTTTAGATACGTCTTTGATTTTTAGTAGTTGCTTCTGCTTTTGAGCTTGAGTTACTCAGTAGTTCTAAGAGATACAGAAATAACATAAATGTCTAAGCAATTTATTGCCCTAGTTGCAGAACTGTAAGGAGAGAGAATCTGAAAATTTATCCATGGGGGTTTTTGTTTCTGCAAAGACCACCAAAGCATTGTCTCTCCAATAAAGAATGTTATGCTAACCTTCACATTAAAGTGAATTTAAAAAAAAAAAATTGAAAAAGAAGATTAAAAAGAAGACTAAATGATTATGTTTACATTCCTTATTATGTACCTACTCTGCTAACTTTCAATCAGTGCAAGACCTATATAGTCTCCTAATGACTTAGTTGGCATATATAAAGAAAGAGCTCTGACGTAATCCCTTCTTGGGAGGAAAGACCTGGCTAAGATAAACTTGATAAGAGACAACATATACCACAGACAGAACATGGTTTTCAACTTATTTACTATTTACTTATTTATATACTTATTTGCTCACCATTTCCACAAATTATCGAAAAAAATTATGATGCATTAGGCCCTGTCCTTTACTGCTATTAATAAGGTACTTTTACTCCATGTCTGCCTTAATTTAGCAATTAGTTTAGGAAAGCAAGAGAAAAACAGTTAAAGTAAATCACTATTTAGTAAATTCATACAAGTAATTCAAAATTATTTCAGGCCCCAAAGAGCCCATAACCCAGTAACGCAGGTTATCAAAAGGTATTTCTTTCTCAAAATAAATAATTGTTTGAATGAATCAGACAGACAAATAACCAGAGAAGATACATGTATAGCTTTCTGCTTTAATGTCTTTTTTTTTTCCTTTGAAAAAGTAGGAAATTGTAGGTCAAAAGCAAATATCAAGGGGAGCAAAGGAGAAAGAGGATGGAGACTAAGAAGCAATTTCCCAGGATATACTTCCAATGTTTCATAACTAAAGGTTGGTCTGATTCCAATATAGTATGTTGATGCATTTTTATTGAAAAAGTATTTGTTCAGCTGTTACAGATCCTGCATAATCTTTTAACATCTACAGCATCTTGCATAAAGACATTTGAAAGCTTGACTACAGTTACCTACAATGACCCTAATTTTGATACTGGAAGAGAATATGAATAGTTGTTCACCTTCTGTGTGCCACTCACAATTCAAGTTTCACTTACAAGTCTCCAGCAAATCCTTCTAACTGTCAGTTCAGGACTAAACCCTAGCATAAATACTTTCTTCTGTTAGAAATCCAGGAGAGCATATGGTTGGTTTGTGAAATCATGAGAGAGAGCAAATAAAGAATTATAATTCTTTATTTTCCAATGTACATGCTAGGAAACACTGAAAGAAGCTATTGTGGAATGGCTGAGAACAAACCAAAGGAGATGGTCTTCTGCATAATGTTCAGTTAAACTATGGGATTTTACTGCTGTGTGCTGCTGTAGACAGTACAAGTTTGCATGGGTTCAAAAAGCTTATGGACAAAGCAACGAGGAGAAGATCCCTTGTAAGTTATTAATACAGAGACATTGAATCCAATCCGTAAGCCCTAGACCTACATGTTTTTGAAGGTTACAAGAGTATTTGGAAAAATTACTATATGCTCATTCTTTTCTAGTTTTCCTCCTTAGGTGTCCACTATGGTCAGCTATTATAGCATGTGTAATGGGTTAGATGGACGTCCAGTCTAGGCAGCCCTTTGGATCAGCACTCTCATGATTTTAGCTTGTCATCATTGTAGTTTCTTCTGGCTTCAGTTTCTGTATGCTTTTGCCAAAATTAAGAAAACATGAAAACTCAGATTAGCATCATAGTCTTTTATCAGGGGCATCTAGGATGACTATGGCCTTCTAAAAACTGCAGAATTGTTTTAGTCTGTTGACCCATAAAGTGGGCATACTCTTCTAACTGATGTGGGAGCTGCCAGCACAGTTAATTCGAGGTCTTTTGTCTGAAAAATCCCTTTAGCAACATGTGCTCCTCTCTCTGCCAGGTCACTTGCCTGTGAAGTGCGGATGCTGACAGCAATATCTTTGAAACAAAACTGCCGTTCAGAATTACTGCAACAAATGTTATTTCTTATAATGAAAACTGTTCACACTAGAAAGTCTCATCTGGCAAATACAGCTCAAATACAGCTTGCTGTTAGTGATTATTTATTCCAAGATTTTAAAATTAATGGGATGCATTTTAACTTATCTCTGTGTCTAGCAAGAACTAGAATGTGTACAAATCCAAATATAGATGCTGGTTTCTTGATATACAGAAAAATTCCTCTTCTTTCTACACGCCTAATTGCATTATTTCTTAGGCTTTATCAGATAATAATGTAGGTATAAGGGTTTTTTCAACTTTATCCTTCTACAAAATGATTTGCCTAATATGTGCACTTCCAACTGTATTGGTGAGATAGAAAATAACATTCGTAAAACACTGCAAAGCCATCAATCAGATTTTGACACATTATATGTTCTTAAAACTGCAATTTGTGTGGTGGTTCCTCCACTGCAGGTATTAAATATAACTCAGGATACCAACATTGTTAAGCATTGTTTCATTGTCCCTTTTAAATTAGATATCTAATCCTTTAACTATAGTTGGCACTCTGAGTGTACTAGATTCAGGACAGAGAGGAGAGAAAGAAAATGACCAAATATGTATACAAAATCCAATGTCTGAGAGCTTGAAGCAAAACAAACATCATTATTTTAAACATAGGGGTACATTTAAAAACTTATTTACATAAAGACTATTAAAATCTTTGACTTATTTTTTGTAGTCATTCATGCTAGAAGAATTTAAGAGACTGTGATTCCCACATCTATCAAGCTGTTCTGCTGGAGGTTGTTGCCTCTGAGAAGTCTGCCATTTAAAAAGTCAAGGCCATGGGTATGACTTTTTTCTTTCATTCTGTTAACCTCACTAATGAGAAGAGGAAGTGGTGGATGACTATCACAGCGGAGGACTAACCACAGCTAAGCTGACCTTCTAGCGAGCTACTGTCAAGAGGGGTGCCAAACCCTCTGTGCAGGCTGCTCCCTCATTCCCTTGATTCTCATACTCTGAATCCCTAATGCAGTAGTCTCCAAACTTTTTTGATCATGCACCCCATCAGTAAAAAATTTTTGAGCACAACCCCCTGACAGATGTATATTTATTTTTTGATAAATTATATACATTTACTACTGTACTAGTATATTATGTACACTATAAAGCATGCACAAAAATAGAGATTAAAAAGCATGAGATCAAGAGGAAATAAACCCTCATTTTAAAATTATTTTTTAAAACATTTTTTATTAACAGTACAATAAGTATTTTCTTCCCAAACCTCAGAGGACTTTCCTGTGCATGCACTCTTTTTTGGAGATAGTGCACCTCTGAGTCAGCTCACAGACAGACACTTTTTGAAAACCAACTCTGCAAAACAAAGTGATGGATTACTTTTTGAACTTTCTGAACAGGCTCACTGAGAGCTCACAGAAACACAGTGGGATGGGAAGGGTTGCATCAGAAACAGGAATGTGCGACCATCCCATTTGTGACAGCTGGGTCATCAAAGCCAGAGCATCAGCCTGCAACCCACCTATAACTGCAGAAACTACGTCACCCAGAGTTTTAGACTCTCTTCCCATTTTCTTCTTGGCTGTAGTTAACCCTTCTTAAGACAAATTCAGCACTTCAAGTACAGCACCCTGTGTTTCAATATTGCAGCCTTAGTATTTGAACCTTGGCAGAAGAAGATACTGCAGATTTTCAGGCACTCCAAAAACTGGGATTCGCATTGAGAATGATACCGTGTATATTCATGTTCTGAGCTTCCTAAGAAACCAAGCTGTGTATTACACTCAAGGTTTAAAAGCATAAAATTGACTTTTTCTGTCAAAGTAAAGGTTAAGAACATCATTTCTCATTACAAGCCTAGAGTATATGGAGACCCCTTTGGCGGGTTTCTATCATCTTTATTTGCATCTTCCTGCATAGAGAAGCAGACAGCTTTATATATCATAATTCAAGCCAAAACTCCTCTTTTTCTTCTCCCTATACTTTTATGAGCCTTCTACTCAGCCACAGAGGTCAGGAGACCACACAAGCTAATGAGCAAGACAGGACTTGTCTCCATAGCTGCATTTCTATCACGTCTCAGCATACCTCCGGTACCACATACACAGTATTATTTCAAGGTGCCACTACTTCTGCTGGCTTTGTTACAAAGGTGCAATCAGTAGTTTGATCCTACCTGGAAGCTTAGACCTACAGGAAGGCTTAGTATTAGAGGTACTTGATGTTGCAGTGTCTCCTTTTTAGCATTGACATTACATGCCTCAAAGAAATTTACAGAAAAATTCCATCATGCTGAGTTAAGAACCACCTGCACCCCATAGGACGTATTAGGTTTTCTACTGGGAGATACTAAAGACAGTGGTACTTGGAAACTTGCTGATACCATATTCAAAATGCATAACTCCAACAACTGTTTGTGAGATAGCTGAGACATCCATACAAACTAAGCTAATCTGTTTAATTTGGGCAGAAGCAAATTAGGAAAAAGGAACCTCTGCTTTTGGGAATTGACACTGTCCACAGCCTAATTCTGCTTCCTAACCTGTAACAAGACAAATCTGTTTTTACTGCCCTGCCTACACTGAAATAATACAAACTTTCCCATGGAGACAAAACTCCAATTGTGATGAATTGGAAAAGATAATGGCAAAATGGAAGTACAAAGATCTTTAAAACATACAGACAATTTGAGCCATAAACTTAGAAATTTTCTATCTGAACGTTTTTTTATTAAATTAATCTCTATCAGCTCATCTTACTTCTTCAGTTCTGCAGTTGGAAGATAATGTCCTTTTTCTGATATTTCAACTTCCTGTCTCAGTTTGTTCATACCAAATTCATTTGGATTGAGAAAGCTATCAATCATGCAGCTTAATCAATGTATGCTACTCTTCGCAGCTGTCAGTGCTATCCAAAGTGAGTCTCATGCATATTAATGCTGTAATTTTATTAAAGCTTTTGAACAAATAATATGATACTTGGTGGAACGCTGAGGAAGAGAATATAAGACATCAGAACTAATAAGGGAGAGTGGTGCATACTACAGAATGGTGCTGAAAGTCCTTTGATCATTGTCCAGTTTCCGTTTCCTCGTGGAGTAACAACAGTACAAAAAAAACCCCTCAAGTCTATGAGTAACTTCAGCTTCTCTTCAATAAATTATTATCAATTTGATATTTCCCTCTTTAATTGCTGATGCATCATATAAAATATTAATCACTGTTCTTGCATATTAGACTGGACACCTGGGAGTCTCTTACAAACAGTACTGTGAGATTCAGGTCATTTTGAAAAGGCATCTCTGGGGATGTGGAAATGTTTTTCTGAACCGATAGTAAATTGGAGAAGACAGTAGAAATTAAAGTGATTTCATTGGTTAAGTCAGCAGAGAGAGGTGGCTTGCAGGCTGCATGCTAATATCTACGCTGCCTTCAGGTCTGTCAGCTAAAATTAATGACTCGCTGCAAACTAGAAAGGACTGTTTTCTGTGAGCTGCTGGGGATAAAACAGCTTTGCAGGTCACATTCTGTGCACACTGTGTTCCTCATTAACCTCCGCCTGTCCCAATCATCAGTGAAAAACAAAATCGCAATGTAGACATACGATAAAAGGCAGTAATATCTGATTATATTTGAGAGACCAACAGGAGGTAAGTGAGTTTACTCTACGAACAATATATTTCTCTGTATAAGATTTTGGCAGAATACCTCTGGGTTTTAGTGGAATAAAAGGAAGCAAATATTAATATATTCCACACCTAAGAACAAATTATGGTCCTACGATATTCGCTTTACAACATGTATTTATTTTTTTTTTAAACACAGATTTCATATACATTTTAACTTGCTTTATTGATTTTCCACTGTCCATCAAGAATAGCTATAAAGGACATCTAAAATGATAGACATCTAAATCACCTAAATTGTTAAGATAACAACTTTTAATGTCTTTTTTTTTTTTTTTTGTCC
>WHYT01016749.1:148689-198928 GCA_009806455.1 Tetrax tetrax | reverse complement strand
AAAAAAAAAAAAAAAAAAAAAGGAATTTTGTGGTCTGTTTTAAGGCCAGTGTTGGAAAGGAGGTTCAGTCTTGTAAGGCATTGGTGTACTGGGTCTGGCTGGGATGGAGTTAACATCCTTCATAGTAGCCCATACAGTGGTGTGCTTCAAAATCATGGCTAGAACAGTGTTGATAACAGAGCAGTATTTCATCCATTGCTGGAGAGTGCTTGCACAACACCAAGGTTTTCTCTTCCCACTCTGCCTTCCCAGTGGGTAAACTTGGAGTAGTCAAGACAGGAGCAGGGTACATAGCCAGGACAGCTGGCCTGAACTGACCAAAGGAATATTCCATCCCATACAGCGTCCTTCTCACTGGTAGAAGCTCAGAGAAAGGAGGAGGAAGTGGGGACATTCATGGTTATGGCATTTATGTTCTCAAGCAGCCGTTACAGATGCTGAGGCCCTATTCATTTGGACATCAGGACATCAGCCTGTCAGTGGCAGGTGAATGAATTCCTTTTTGCTTTGCTTGTATGCACAGCCTTTGCTTCCCCTGTTACAATGCCACCGTCTTGATGCAAGAGTCTTTTTGCCTGCCCTCTGTCCTTTTTCCTCCGTCTCATAGGAAAGCCCAGTGAGTGGGCAGCTGTGTGGGTATTTGGCTGTTGGGCAGGGTCAAACCAGCCCCACTGCTGGCTAGCTACCAACATGAAAAGTGTAGGTGTTTGGGGCATGTACCCCTAATACAGCCCTTCTAACACAGGAGAGATAATTGAAGAAAATAAAATCAATAGCATTTTAACTGCCTCTTCTGAAATATTTAGTGTACCACTTACCTTTATATGAAAAACCACTAAAAGTATAAAGGAAATATGAATGAAGCATCATACTTACATTAGTGGTCTGATAAGACATATAAACGATTACTAGATGGTATTTTGTTGTGAAAAATTAAAGACATAGGCAAACTCTACCTTAGTTTATCTTGACCTCAAGAGACTGTCCTATGTGGTGACAATCTTGAAACAAACAAATCAGAATTATGCAGTTCTTCTTTAATTATTGCAATATTAATCCATAAGAAAGAGAACAACCAAAAATTCAGCATATTTCTGCTAGCAGCCCTTAGCAGATCACCAGGAATGGGTATGAGAGCATGGCAGGTGCAGAGTGATACGCTTCAGGGATATCTGCCACGACTAGAACCATCTAGAACTAGACTGGACTGTCTTTGAGACAAAGGCTCTAATCAGTACTTGATACTGGCAGACTTTTCCTTTGTGAATTTACATAATTACTATTTAAGCTTGTCTAAACTTTGATATTCACAATATGCTGGAGCAGTCAATTCTCAGTTTAATGACATCTCATGGGAAAATTACAACCTAACCATATGTACATACACTAGCTGTTGTTTCGCTTTTATCAACTTCTGTTATCTGCCACCTAATCTTGTTTAAAATGTTATTCTACAATTCTGAGAACTCATTTTCAGATTTCTAGTTAAGAACTACTAGCAAACTTTCTCACCTCATTAAGCATCCTTCTTGCTTTTACTAATATGTTGAACATGGATCTTAGCATTGATCCCTCTTTATACTGAGAAAGCTGAACATTATTTACATTTGTTTCTTGTTAAAGCAACTATTGGTCTAAAATAGGTCTATTGCTTTTGCCCCTGGTCTTTTCGGACACTGCTGGTCTGGGACCTTGTCAAAAATTCCAAGCACACCATTTCACTCTTTCCACAAGTTTACTGATTCCTTCAAGTAACTCCTATAGATTTGTGTGGTGATGCTACTCCTGTGCCGAGCCTTCATCGATGTAACATTCATACTCATGTCTACTGACTTCATTCTTTACTCATCTATCAATCAGTTTACACAAAAACACCTGTCTGTTGCCTGAAAGATTTATTTTGAGATGCTCTCCAAACTTTAACTAATAATGAGCAGGGCGGGCTCTGATCTGGAGGACAAGTTTTTGTCTCTGTCTCGTGTCTCTGAGAGACAGATGTGCTGCCCAGACATCTCACCTGGCTTATTCATTCCTGTGTTCCTCTGGTACCAAGAGAGAGACCTCTTCTAAAGGACATATGACTGAATTCACCACCAATATCAGTTTTGACATTCATCTCCCTAGAAATTTATCACATATCTTCAATTTCTTTCACATAAATCTTTGCCCAAGCCTGTTCGCTCAGGCTCTTCTCCTTGACATCCTGTCACTTGTGTCCCTCTGCCCACTTACGATGTCCTAAGGTCCACATTCATTTTCCTCTCTTTTCCTGCAGGTTATGCTCTCTTGCTTGCCTTACTTATTTGCTGAGACAATGGCCAGCAGCATGGTTCAGTTGTAGCATGGTTTATCCATGCTGTGATGGATCATCATCCCAGAGTATACTTTCCACACACACTTTTTGTGAGAGAGCTCACTAGGAGGACAAGATCAAAGGCACATCATTCAGATTTCAGAGGGTATCTGTGATCTTGCAAAAGTACACATAAAATCTCTGTGGATTCAAAGGAAAAGTCAAATGAACCACTGTTTTGTTTGTTTTTCTTTCACTCAAATACATATTACAACCATTATCTTAGAAAAAGACATTAGGATGCACAAATACAGTTTTTTTCCTTACATAGTGTCACCTAACGTATGGTGTAACTGTACACACAGGATGTCGAAGAAAAATTACAAGCCCCATTATCCAAGTTTCATATCTATTGCACCAAGTAATAAACCTTCATGTCTTGTCATTCTTTCTAAAGTGTGAGTTAGGGGAAAGCTGACTCTCCCTTCTTGGCGCACACTTTTGTTATTACCAATGCCAAAAAACAGCTAAGTAAAGTAACACTTTTCCAGAGGTGTGAAAGTCTAAAGGGTTACAGGAAGCAACTCAGAAGATTCACTAGTTCGTATGTCTGCACTGTCGATAACTGAGGTTTGGTTGAAGTGAAGATCACTTGAAATGCTTTCAACCATTGTATCTTATTTCCTCATGATGGCATCCGAGGATGCTATAGACAGGTGTTTCCTTCTGTCTAGCCTGACATAACAAACGTCGATCAGGAAGCTAGTTTCCCCAAGTTATCTGACCTGACAGAAATGCTTTTGTGTACTTCTCCAAAAGCAGGCTGTGTCCAATTGCACCATGTTTTCTAAGCAATATCTATACATATTTGGATGGAAAGAAGCCGGTAAGTACTTTCACGGACGCTCTTACTTTCCTGAATTGGTGGTTGTATTTTCCGGGATTTCTTTCTTCAAAGCATTTTCCTGATTTTCTTTTTTTAGCACTTCTTTCCTTCATTTCTATATCATAAAAGTTAATGGTCATGGAGATTTTTCCATGGACACTTGCTGAGCAGAACCACTGCACCTGAACCCAGAGCAAGCCCAAGTCCTGACAGTGTAATTGCATGCAATGGCCAAGCTATGCAGCAAATTGACATTAGCTCATCAAGAGGACCACATCACAATAAAAACAAAGTAATTCCCAAGTTTCAGAGAGCACCTGCATGACCTCATTCCTTATGATGGACTTAGTGGTAGCTGAGTGTAGGTGCCCATCTATCAAGCAATCTAAAGGCTAATTATTTTACAATGTTGGACATGATTATTCACGCCTTATCCACAGAAACAGTAGAATTAAGGGATTAAACAACAGGTAAACAATATGGAAAGGTTACTGCTGTTTTATTTGCACTGTGGAGATTATTTCTTTCAAATCCATTGTGTGTGTGAGCTGTCAACTTTTTTTTTTTTTAACAGTATTTGTCTCTTTATTTTCCTTTATGGTTTTTAGAAGTATGCATGCATTTAGAAGACTATGATCATCAACAGCAAAGAATATAAAACCTCTTATTCTTTTCTTTTGGAAGAACTCCAAACTTCATCTCCCTCTGTTATTACTCTCTCTCCTTTCTAGATATTTCTGTGGCAGATTATTTAAGACAATAGAGAAGTATCTGTTATAAACATATGGCTTCATTCTTATTCTTGTCCTCCAAGCATCTTGTCTGCACACCCTACATCTGCTTAGGATGTGACTATTTATTGGCAGCAATTGTGACCATTTATTGGTGACTATTTGTTGATATTTTTTACTAGACTGGTACTTCTGTATAAGAAATTCCAAGTGGCAGAAATACAGCTAATGGTACTCTACCCTCTTCAAAAGGTCTGCCTGCCTATCCTAGTATCCTGTGCTATGTGGAAACACGCTCACAAGCATTCAAAACAACTGCCAAAAGGAAGACTGAATGTACACTTGCTGCTGTGCAGTTTATTTTAATTACTAACATCATTTGAACTCTTCAGGCAAATATGGCAATCAGCAAAGATGAGATGTTACTTAACACAGTAGAGACAGCATTAATATGTACTAAAAAAATGTCATATTATGTCTGTGTGCCATCATAGTAGAAGGCAACCTAATGAAATATCCTTATGTCTCCTTTAAAATTATAGTTGAGAGGAGAAACCAGTATATATTTCAATTCCCAAGCCAAGTGCAGCGATTTGTCTTGATGGGAAGACTAAGACCATTTAAAATACATTTTGACACCTGGTGTTTCAAAATGTTAACACACTCAGAGGTTGAGATTTACCCTGCTTAACTCCAGATTCCATTTAGGCTGCTACTCAATACTGGAAGATAACCCTTCTCCCATCTCTGCCCCCCATTAACAGAGGGGACAGGTTCCTAAGTTAAGTGTTCAAATTAGAAGGGATGAATTTAAGCCAGATGCAATACATTCACTTAAAAAGGAATTACCTGGAAATCACTATCTGGCAATTTCTACCTAGAAGGTTATAGATCTTAGTAAAGACAGTGTAGTACTCAAGCAAAGGAGCAGTTTATGTCTAAGAGAAGATCTATAGGTATGGAGAAAGAAAAGAAACAAAATCAGTCTCTCATTTCTTCTAAGACATCAGGCATAAGTCCACTCTCCACTTTATGGATTCTTCATGGTTAAATTTATTGGAAATGTTTTAAGTACAATATCATCAATACACAGTACTCATAACTACTCTCCTTATTATTGCAAATACAAACATACAGAGGCTATTCCATTTTCTGTATACAGAAATGCATACTGCTCAAGCAAAACAAAACAGTTGAGTGAGCACAGAGTATAAAATCAGAATGTAAAATAAGGCCAGCGTGATAAAAGCATTAGGCTCAGTAGTCTTTCACTAGAAAAATATATTTTGCCGTCATTTTTCCTCTGAAACTTTTAACAAACATACTGCAAAACAGAAATGAACTTAACTACAGTAAACAAATTCCTTCCTTCAAGGCACTGTTACATAACTTGTTGACATTAATGTCAATTTGAAAATAATTCAGGAAGTCAGTTGATAGAAATGTTACCCTAATAATAAAGAAGAAAAATCTTTATTTGGTTAAGTAAAACCCCAAATGGAAAAACAAATCAGATGAAGTCTCTATACAGAAGAAAAACAATCATTATTTTGAATGAAACAAACATTACAAGTTTGAAATCTTATAAAAGTCAACTAGAAAAATGAACTCTTATCAACAGTAAATTCAGGCAATTCAGAGTTTTAATAACAAGTTGTAAAGTTTGGAACTTAAGTTACTTTTTCATAAATAATTGTTTGTTTATTATTTTATGCATGTTCTAGCACAAGAAAGTAACATGACTGCAAAACTATTGAAAACTAGTAGAGAAAAGTTTTCCAAGGATGTAACTTCTAATTGTCTTATGAAACAGATCACTTGGCTTTGTGTTTTTACCTGTGCAAGTATTTAACAATGGCAGATTGTTTCCAGTCACAATACAGAACTTCCTACTCAAACACTCCTAAGGGCACAGCTAAAAAAAAAGTCATTTCTCCCACAGATTTGCACTCTATCATCCCCATACATATCTAACTGCAAGTCATCTCAGCTTCTGCAGTCTATCCCTCAAGACCCCTACAGAATGGGTCCTTCCCAACAACATGATGTGGCTAATTGTGATCAGCCTGCACATGCTGGGTAGCTCAGCACTCAAGAGGACCCACTCAGCTGAAAAACTCTTCCTATGCTGAAGATGTTAATAAATTTATTTCTTATTTTAATCAATCAGCAGTCAGTATTGAAATGTTTTGAGGGTGAATTTAAAGGCAGAAAAGGAAACATTCTTTGGCTGAAAAACAGTTAGAGGCACATAGACGCTGATTTCAGTATCAACAGCAACACTGATTAGTTTCTCCTCCCTTCCTCAAGATTGTTTATGTCACAACCTATAGCTAATCACTTAATTATCCTGGCCCACCACTGGGTAATTCTTACATCTCCATCGTAAGGAAATACTCATACAGTTCTACCTGAGCTCCCACTTTGGAAACTGTTCTAATATTTCTCAAGCTTCACTAGAAATCCAGTCTCAGTTGCTTGTGTTTACCTTGGACCTACGGAAAGGAGGAATTTGCAGTGACTAGTTTGAAGTATTAGGAAACAACCCTTGAGGATTCGTTTGCAAACTTTAATCTTTTAAGCTAAGAAATGGATAAGGCTTTTTTTGTTGTTATAGAAACTAGTAACATATGACCTTTTGCCAGAAAACAAGGATTTGATTTTGGAAGACAAGATTTTCCAAGCAAGTGTAATGGTTAGACTCAGCCTACTCATGCAAGTCAATGATTACAGGTTAATGTTTGCTATTAAAACTAGGTTTGGATATCCTTACACTTAGCTATAACTGCTGTCTGAAGGAAATACCTTAAGGATTGTCTTGGCTCTCATTTGGTATCTCTTGGCTTGAATGAGGTAAAAAAAAAAAATCATTGTGTAGAGTTTTGGTTAAGACTGACAAATTTTTCTTCTACTGAAGGCCATTTTTGCATAATAAAGCACATATACAAAGCAACTGCAGTAGGAATGTTCCTAACACATACAACACATTTCTCAAAATATAAATCTCTAATTTCCAGAGCTTTCCATGTGGTAGCTGGACTAAAAACGTAGGATTCAAGCCTTTAAATTTATGACTGTTAATTATGCCAATTATTTATCATTTAATATAATTTATTAGTCCCCTCTATAGGGGAGCCCAAGAAGGTCTGAACCTCAGCAGATAAAGGAGAAATAAAACCACTTATCCAGATGAAAATACTACTTGCCAACCTAAAAATAAAGACCTAAACCCTTGCAGACAGGGCAAACAGAACATGCCACAGGTAGGTCAAGACAAAACTACAGTTACAGGAGCCAATTTGACCAAACCTTAATACATTCCTGATAGGAGGAACACACCATAGACGCAAAATCCACGCTTCACTGAGGTTCTCCAGTTCCTGCTTGACTTTAGTGCAGCCCTTGTTAACTAGTACCAAAATATTTTTGTTCATGTAACTTACCTATGTTGGCCAAGACTTCAGGCCACACTTTCAAGATTAGGTAGGAATGCTCAGTGAAGGTAGAAATAAATTGTTACCGTTTCTGATTAAAACCTAGGGGTTTTTTCCAGATAACACATAGCCTACTTTCTGTGGCAAAAGATAATTCTGCTTTATTCAGAACCTAATTCTTAGATCTATAAGTAGACGTACTTTTGACTAGTGAATTTCCTACCAAAAAAAAAGAATTATTTTCAACCAAGAAATGCTATGTTTCAAACAAAATACAGAGGTAAATTGTTTTAAACTGCTAATGCTTACTTGCTATAACAAAAATGCTATTATATAATTGAAAATGCATATAAAATCTTGCAAATGCATTCCAGTTTTTACAGTACATAGAAACTCCAAGGCAAAATACAATAAATACAGTATCTTAGCAAGGGAAATCTTTATCAGTGTTCAGCCCTTACAGTCAATCACTTAATGTTTATATACTTTCCATTGTTTTCTATTTGGACTTTCACTTGTAGTTGTTAAAGTCATAAAATAAACCAAGAAAAGTACATGTAAGATAGGATTTTGTCTCCCATCTTCAACAGAACAGCCCATGCTAGACTGCCTGACATTTTCAAACCCATAAGAACCGCAAAATACAAAAAATAAAGGAAACTATAGCTATTTTATCTTTTACTTTTATGAATTCCTTTATCTATGTTCAAAGAGAAATTACCAGTTTGAGGAAATTTAGATTTTTTTTCCTTTCACTTCAGGGAGTTTCCTTATATTTTTGTTGTGAGAATACGCTATTTTGAAGACTTAAATTTTCCCTTTCCTAAAATGGAAGTTTTACTTATTTTTCTTCCAGATTAGCAAGCAAAGGCAACTAATGCAAGCAAACGGTTTTCTATTAGCTGCACATTTTTCAATTGCCAAATGCATAATGTAACTTAATGGTATATTTAAAGTTACAGCAACTAGCTCTTCCAAAGCAATACTGTAAGTTGTAACAGTAGTGTCACAACTTCATGTGTAGGAGAACTAATGCTATTCACATTGCTTTATCCTGCTACCCTGACAATTTTAGCTGCAAGACCTTCTCTGTGTTCTGAGAGCAGTTTAAGGAACAATACAATATGCTGCAAGAAGTGAAGTACCAACTACACAGGATGTATGACAAAAACCACACAGGTGTATTTGAAATTTCTGTGTTCTGTATAAATTACAGTTGAAAAATTGGTTTTGCAGCCTTCACATCCTGCAGTAATTTGTGCAATCAAAGAATATTCGGTTATATTCTGATATGGCACTATATCCCCTTTGCTTCTTTCATCTACTCTGAAACAGTGCTGAAATATCTGACCTGTATAGTATTTAGTATTCAGCCTGTTTAGAATTACAGTATAGTAGCACAGACATACAGCAAGATGTCTTAAGAAAATTCATATATTAAGTATTCAGAACATACCTCTATTCCTTTGTCATTTAAATGACGCTAAACAGAGTTAGAATGAAGACATTTTACTGTTCAGATCAAATAGTAAAACTATTAATGTTTTCATTTAAATCACAATGAAGATTTCCCTTTGACCATTTCTTTGGTAAAAATGGCTGTGTCACATTTGTTTCATCTGCTAATAAAAGGCATTTTCTTTGGTAGAAATACTCACTTGATTTCACAAGTCCAACTTTATAACACTTAGATAATAGGCCCATTCTATATTACCTGTTCATTCCAAGTTAGACAAAGATCAAACAGATCAGTCATAAAACAGGAAGTCTACACCTTTTAGTAGTAAAATGACAAACATTACATACAGCAAAAGTCTAAATGCAGTATATCAACACTGTATAATCTTTATATCAACACTTTATAATCTGTATAAAATGAGCGGTTTCACAGCTATTTTAAAAGCATCTTATTTCTTGCAAGTGTGGAAGTTTATTTAGAAGCACAGTGGATGTTTAAAATGCATAGCCACATACATCTTCTGTAGCTTTGTGATGATTTCCACTTCTGTTGGCTCAAATCTCCTAAATTAAAAAAAAGTAAATACATTTGCTTATAACAAGTTCTATTATTTTGCCGCTTAATACTTTTCCATCTTTGTTAGAAAATAAATCTCATTCCAATTTATATTTTACATTTTTTTTAATGGTTCAGTTTGCAAATCTGAGTCCTTAGTGATTCACTCAGTGTCATGTGTCAAAAGGACATCACCAAAATGGGACCTTAGATTCAATACTGGATTCTAAGTGGGAATCCAAGTCGCAGCAATCAGAAAGTACAATAATGTGCAGGAAATGGAGGAGACAATATACTCTTGCAAAGTATTTTTTCTTGATTGTTTTCTATTTGTTACTCTGTTTATATAAACTTTACCTGACACTTCTCTTTCAGTCCTTTAAAACAAAGGGTATGGAAACAATCTTCCTTCAGCTAGATGGTTTGTGTTGAGGCAAAACAGTACCAGCAGTGATCAGAATGCAAAGTGACTCACACCTCTCATCTTGAGACAAGAGATTGAGGTGCCAGATGCAGCGGGAGAATAACAAGGGAAAATAGCTCGAGTGTGTAGGATTGCTCCTCAACTGACTGACCATCCTCTAACAAGCACTTCCAGTTGGCATAAGGAGAAGCAGCTTGTAATTAGATTGTAAACAGGGCAGAGAATCAGGGAAGTTCATTATATCGCTTTCCACAGGGCTACATATCCTCTGTTTCCTTCTTCTACCACTAATCCCTTCAGATCTGTCTTCTTCCTGGACTCCTATAATCCCTTGTTTCACATCTCTGGTACTGTCAGATTCCCCACTTGCTATTACAGTTGCATCCTTCCTCCATGAACTTACTCAACACCCAAAATAAAGACTGAAAGAACAGGATTTTGGATACATCAGCAATTCTTATGCATCTTAGCAACTACCCTGGCATTCACAGAAGTATTTCATGATCAGGAGAAAGGGATTAAGCAGGGTAATCTGGGTCCTATTTTATGGACTGCATGGGTGAACAGAACTATTAAACCACAATAATGATAGCAGCATTGAATTAAAATGTTTTAGACTCACTTTCCTGCTTATAGTACATAATAAAAGACTATATATTGTTTTATGTAAACAGTGGTTCTATTACCATGTTGTTCCCGTATCAAAAAAACAGATTGGGATGGCACAGTGGATTTTTTTTCACCCTTGTATTAGGCCACTCATAAGAAAAGTAAACTCTGGTCTGTTTCATCTCTTACTTACCATTTTGGGAAGCAGATTAAATTCTTCTGTGCCTAGCACTACTGTTTTCCAGACCATTGCTTTCTTCCGATTTACTGTTAGAAAGAGGTTAAATTCTAAAAGTCAGCTTTTAAGTATAGGATGAATACAGTCATTCCAGCCCCACTATCCAAAGTACATCTAAAATGTATTTTATTTCCCTCTTTTAGCATGTGAAGTCACAATAAAAAAAAAATTAAACAAAATTTAAGCAACCAAAATACCAGCTCTTGGGAGTTGAGTATTTCTAGTTGACTGAAAGATTTCATCTCCCCCAAAAATTCCAGAAAGTTCTGGGCAGAAGTTAAAACAGTGATAGTATTACCAGAAATGATTACTGTACTACCATTTCAGTGTATAGAATTTGTATACAAAAGGAATGCTCAATATAAAAGCAATATACAGCAATATCCTTAGAACATGGGATGAAACAGTCATATGATTGCTTCTTCTTGAGTACCTACAACTAGCTATATAGCATTGGTCACAATCAAGACTTGACTTGACAATTCTCTTGCTAAAAAATTCCACTTCTGAATCACTAGTTTTCCATCTAATACACTGTTGGATGTGACATTTTAACTATAGCCTCATCAACCAAGTTCAGCTGTATATTAGTCAACACTCAACATAACAGACCAGAATGAGTTTATAATGAGGAAACATCGTGCTCCCACAAAAAAGTAAAATATCTTCTAACCACCAAAATTAAGTGCCAAGTAGAAAACAGCATTCTGTACTCTCTGGAATTATTAAGTCTTAAGGAAAGGAATAAACTATACTTTCATATTCATAATGATACCCCTCAGCAACTGGGTCAACAACAAGGTATAATCTTACACAACACACTAATATGCAAAATAGCAAATATTTAACTATAGGATACTAATTATTTACTTACAGTTGCTCAATTTGGTCAAATTCTCTTTCATCTTCTGCATAACAGAAAAAGCATTAAGTAAGGTCTCAATTAAACAATGTAATTAAATAGAACTTTTCTACTATTTACTCCAAGTATAAGCAAAATGAAATCTTATTTTTCCTTTCTATTAGTTTTCTTAAATTTGTAATGAAAATTATTCTGTTCTTCTATTCAATGGAATTACCTGCAAGTTTGTCAAAAAACTTACTTTGATCAAGTTTTATTACTCTGATTTTAATACATATGTTATATATTGTATATAATACATATAGATATCAAATATAGAAAAATACATGTATCATGCATATATGCATACAATATATACATATAATAGACATATATACATAGATTTTTATATACATGTCACTTCTGTTTCATCTTGCACATCTAGTTTGGCTCACCTATATGTGCCTTACATTCAGCAACAAACATTAGTGCATTTCTGGTTTAACGCATTTTTTCTTTCTTACTCAGTTTCTTGACAGAAGTTTCTCCCATCAAGACTAACAGTTGCTTCCATTCCTAAGCATTCCCCTAAAAATTATAGCCTCATTTTCTTTGTCTTGTAAGGAAAAAAAATAAGGACTACATCAAACTCTTAATAACAAAGTATTGCATATTGAAAGCACTTTGTACCTGAATTCTAGACTCATGGAAGAGATTTAAAAATCTAAAACAATGGTGTTTTAGAAAAAAGTATTTTATCAAAAAAAAAATTGTGTGTGAGAAGTCACACTGAACTTCAGATCTGAAGTATTACAGGTCATACCTTTCTGCCTTTGGCTAGAATTTCAATGGAAAGCTAGAAAAGACTAAAAGATACTTACCTGCACGTTTCTCTTTCTTTTTCGAATACATCTCGTAAAGGAAAACAATAGTTACTAAAATAACAACTTCAGACACAATTGCTAGAAATGGTCTGAGAGGCACCATGAGGGACAGAACTTTAAGCTTCAGCTTTCCTTTACTTTTCCCTAGTTCAAAAGTAGCTTCACACCAATATACACCATCATCTTCCTTGGTGAGCTTCAGTATCTTCAGATGGGTTACATTGGCAGATATTCTATCAATTACATACTTATCTGCCAGCAAAGAGTCATTAATGGCAATCTGAAAATAAAAGATATAAGTTATTAATGCAATGAGAAAGTGGTAATATAAACAACTTGATTAAACAGACAGTTCTATATAGAGAGCTATAAAATAAGTTAGGAACAAGAGGCATTTGTGAAGCATGTTTAGTTGACCTCCAAGGGAAGGATTCACCTTAGCAGGCCATGCTGACTCCCTTTACAGGAAAATATATACTTTTAGTGAGCAAATTGTCTGACCTGTTTTAGTCTACTTAAGATCAGATGAAAGATACCCTCACTTGATGAACTCTCCACTGACAAAGGCACCCTTAGGTGTCATGATCTACAGTCCAGCTCACACCGCAGCACAACGCATATACTTTTAAGGAACTCGAGCTGAGAATGCTGCTTCTCTGGGAAGTGTGTTAGTCTTACAGGTACATGAAAGAAGAGAATTGCTGAGCAAGATTTTTCCTCACAGCTTTTAAGGCAGGAGCTGAAGTGAGAAGATATTTCAGCTCCTTCAGAATCCAATGGCACAGCAGCCTCCACCACAGGATAACCTTCAGGCACAGTGCCCAGAGAGATCATACAGGATAGGCTGGGAAATACAGAAATACTTGTACCCAGAGGAGGACGAGACAGGGCATGCTCCTGTTCTCCCCCTAAAGCCTCCAATACCTTACAGGTCTTTATAAGTGTCCTGCTATGAGAAGATTTTTTTTTTTAATCAAGCAGTAAGATTTGAGCAATATAACCCCCATTAATATGATGAAGTATCCTAAAACTCATGTGATTTGTTTTACTCTTATCTGGGCTGTGCAAGTATGGCAGGGACTTTTTGGAAAAGAAATATCATACCAACCAGAACAAAAACTACTTCTCTGTAACAATGAATACTTCTAAAGATCAGATTATTTTTTTTTTTTTTAACATGTGTAAAAATTTATATAGAAATGCAGTTTGTAGAGCCTACAGAGAAAAGTCATTATATTTTACAAAGTGTCTTTACTTGGTTTTTGCCACATTATTTTGCTTGGTCAACAGATTGAAACCTTACCTGTTCACTTCCATTGGTCACATACCACGTCCAAGCAATAGGAGTATAGGCAAAACTGTTACAAATCATTACAGCTGTATCTCCTTCATAACTGACTATGGGTTTTTCTTTTCCTTCAATTTTCGGTACTAAGAACAAGTAGGAAAAAGTTCATCAAATGAGACCTACAGGTTTTAATTACAGTCTTACAAAAAGATAAAATATATTTAGCTATGGATTTGTAGTAGTATATTCATTTCCTTTTCCTATAAACATAGATTATTCTATCATTCATGATCTAAACAAGGAACCACTTTAGACTGATGTTCTATATACAGAATTTGTGCACAAGACTACAGGAATCTAGCTCTTAGTTGCTGTATGATCTTAAAAGTTGCCAATTAATACTGAAAACCAAGTGACAATCAGACTGTGATTTCTACCCTTGCCCATTTCCTCTTTCCCTTCCTTGACAGCTGTGAGCTACGTGTTTCAGTTCTAATGCACAGGAAACAAACACCAATTTTTCTGCAATTTCACTCAGTCTGCAAAAACTGATAGAAGTCTATTCCAGCCATAATGCTACTACATAATGGTATCTGGCAAATCATGCATGCAGAGAACTTTTTTAATTAAGACAAAACTGCAAACTGAGGGAGCTTTGTAGCTACAAACATTTTCCAAGTTGAAGTAATCACTTGTGGGTACAGGCCAGTAAAGAGAACTTTCGGACAATCTTGCTAATGACAGAACATGGTCACAAGAAACAAGACATCAGATTGTAACTTCAGAGCTTTTTGTCCCAACCATTTTAACTGCAGATGCCTCACAGCCTTCCTAGAGCTGAGTAAATATATCATGATGGAGTATGTATTTCCCCTTCCCTCTTTATTAGGATGTTTACCAGCGTGTTTTCCTCAGATACATTTATCTTAAATTTTACTTCAAGTTTCATTGCTCTATCTTTTAAGTACAGATCCAGTACATCTGTTAAATTATATTGGTCACACAAGAATAAACATGCCAAGAACTTGCTTTCACAAATTATGACGGAACATTTCAGTATAAACTAAGATTGTTTCCTCACTTTGTTGACTGGCTGAGCACAAATTAATTGTCCAGAAAAGTTGACTTCTCATGAATACTTAAACTTTAAAATTTCCATTCCAGAAATACATATAAAATCAATTTGTTAATAATAATCGATTCGTTACTGCTTACAACCCCAGAATTTGCTGCATGCTACACCAATCTAGCCTCATTACTAGTTAAGTCTCCTTACTCCATATGTATTTGTTTAAACCAAGGACTATCCTTCTAAAGAGTACTGGCGGAGTATCTTCATTACTGTCAGTGAAAGGGATAACTTTCCTAATAACTGCTGCCACTTCTTTTGCAATTTAAAGAGAAAAAAAACAAAAGCAGGTTGGGAAAAAAGAATGGAACACAAAAACAAAACAAAAAAACTAGTAAACACCACAACATGTTTTTGTGGTAGTCAAGAAGATTTAGCCACATTGATTAGTGGCAAAGTACCACTATGGGCATACCAACAATACCTTTGCTAGATTAGTCATAGTCAAGGACATGAACATCCATCATGAGTTCTGGGATCCGGCTCTGTTATAGATTTGTTAATCCTTGAATGCATGCAAGGAAATAATATGCTTTGCCCTAGGTATTTCTGCAAGCAGATCACCCACAATTTGATGACAAACACCGCTACCACACAGAAAAAACTAGCTGTTGAAGATATTAACAAACAAGGATCACACCAGCATGTGTACCAGTGAGATTTCCACACTGGTTTAAGACTAGAGTTGTTTCATAACACATGTACCTGGACAGCTGCTTAAGGATCCCTTAACAAAGGACAAACACAAATTAATCTCTTCTACCATTTAATATAGCTATTACGACACTTCACACCATTTTAAAATACCATGAACAATCTCCATGTTTAATAATTTGAACTTTCTGTAACATTCAGAGAGACACTTATGGTTTTCTGCAGCCTTGGATAAAACCTCAACTCCTCAAACGTTATGCCAAGTCAGGATGGGGAGTACAGGGGAGGAGAAGCAACACATCCAATAATGCCTGACTGCCTAATGAAAAAGCTATTGCAGTTAGTTACAGCAGTGATTACTTTAGCCACTGAGTCTATACAAACACATTACTCATCTTTCAGTTTGAGAATTGTTCTCTCTGCATTATTGACTGGAAGATTCAAGGACTTCTCTTTCCCATTTCCTTCACTCTTGCATTAATCTTTAAAAGTGTCAAGCCAGTACTTTTTATGGCATCAAAAGTGGCAGCACTCAACCACTGTGAAGCAATTCTCCCATCTTCCTGTAATAAATCAACCAGTCCTAAGCACTGTTCTGGAAAAAATGACTTCCCTATTGAGTCATTCTTACCCTTACTGAAATAGTTATTGTATACTTTCAGAAGAATAAGGTCTCCTTTGACCTTTTTAACCTAGAAAGACTTGGGTAGCCATTCAACTAAATCTTACCCACATGTTTACAAGAAAAATATATAATCTTTTTAGAGATTAAAAGGTCTGAATAAACTACAATTTGGTCTTTCTTCAGTACTGCAACCTAGCCTTCTCAGCTGAATGTTTTAAAGTAGATACCAACATTACTATTCAAGAATTAAACATACAGGAGAAAATTTCCTCAAGTCATATGACCAGATATCCCACTGAACAAAGCCCTGCTGGTTAGTTTAGCTGAGGTTATGGTAGTGATTTGAAAAGCTAGAGCTTTTAGGAGCCTGTGTTCAAGAAAAGTCTCTTACATATCACAGTCTGTGAAGCTTTCACAGATCAAACGCTTGCCTTGCTCTTTGCAAAACTTGGATGATGGGAACAGAGAAGAGAATAGCTCCCAATAGAGATGAAGATTCTCAGCAGCTTGTATTTTTTTTAATTTCCCTGTCTTTCACGCAACTGGATTTCACCTACTACTGTCAAGGGCAACATTACAGGAGAAGAGAATACAAAACAAAGAAAGGACACTCATACCACTCAGTGAAGCACACTAACTTCTAATAAAAAGAGATGTTCTTATCTTCTATGGAATTAAAGATGCACTAAAGTAGTAGCTTGGTGTTTCAGAAACACAACTGAATCTGTTTAAAAACCTGTCTCCATTCTGCCAATCATTGCTCCTCTTGTAACACCAAATCTCAGGCCAAACTTTCAAGCAATTGGCTCAGCTTTTTGAAAAATTGGAAAGACACCATTTTTGACTTCCACCTCCCAAAAGTGATTAAGTATTCACTCCCACTGAAGGCATGGAGAAGGAACAGGAAATTCCTTATTCACTTAGGGAAAAAGTAGGCTTTTAGTACATTTCATTAAAAAAGGCTTTTAGTTTTCACTTCAAAATTCTTCCCTCCATGCTATAACGAATGCTTTGATAGTGATTCTCACTTAGGCTGACCATATTAGTCACTGCTTACTGAATTAAACTGCAATTCCCACACTATCCAGAAACCATATTAATACAGGATTTCAATGGTCAAGTGAAGCAAAATTCGAAATAACTTGCCTTGTAAATGAAACATAGCATTGATTTCTTCTTCTCCTTTCAGAGTACAACTGTAACTTCCGAGCTTACTGCTATCCAAGATCCTCAATCTTAAAAAAAAAAAAAAAAAAGAGTTTCACCAATTTGCTGTTTTATTTTCTTTTCTCATACAACTATCAGTGACTACTAATTAACACTCTAAAGAAACCAGCAGAGATTAGTAGTGGAGCAGAGAACACACATCACTGAAACACTAGGATTCAGGTTTAATGCAATGTAGAAATAGCATGACATTTTTAAGAAAATAGAAGAGCACAAGCACACCATGCAACATAAATACCATTTTCACCCTTGTTGCTCACAGAAGGCCAAACATCTTTAAGCAGTACGATCTACAGGTTACCAAACTAGACACAGGTTCACCATGAGTACTATACAGCATACGCTATGTAGGACTTTAGAAAGAACACACTACTTAAATAATCTCTTAAATCAGTCATTTGACAGCTAGCATAGTTCCAACAGAGAACAGTTTTAAAGAACTGTCATCTAATGAAATCCATCATCTCTGCTGGCAAACTACATTTCACAGGCACTCTGAAAGAGATTTACATGGTTATGCTTATTTATATGGAGTAGAAAATTTTCTAAAACATTTCTTTAGTCTCTATAAGGTTCAAAAGAGTTCAGAAAGCCTTAAAAAATCCAAAACATATTTACTGCAAAGCTAATTTCTTCTCTTTTGCTAACCATGAAGGAAAAAACTGGCCATTGATACTTTTCAGACTTCTGCAAAGCAGCACTGAGGTAGAATAGAGAATGTAGAAAAAGAAATTGAGGTATTTTAGCAATCTCAGACTGAGATTATTATGTAACTAACTGGACAGGATTACTGGACCTCAAAGAACAGTGTCCTTATTCTACATTCTAGTCTTGAAGAAACCTTGTTTTCCCAGCACTAGAGGAAGAACGGGACCTCTTCCTCCAGGGTTGAGATAACTGCAACCTTTTTCCTTTCCTGCAGCTTTAGTATGTTGATTATGGGCATATATTAACCACATCTGGGTCTCTTCTGATATATACATGACTTGCATTAGACAGTGCATACACATGTGACAACAGCTCCTTAGAATCTGCAAGTCAAACTGTAAAGAATGCTACTTACTGGATGCTCCAGCTGTTTTCAGTTCTATTGATGTGTCTGATTGTTTCATTTCCCCTCTTCCAAGTCACCTGAAGACTTTTCAAATTAGAATATTTTTTGTCCAATCTGCATGAAAGTTCAACTCCAGCTGCTCTGTCCAAAGTGATATTTTTTGCCATGGAAATACCAGAAACACCTAGAAGTTTAAAAAATTGTTTTTCATAAACATATTTCTTCATTCCAGGGGAAGACGAGATTAAAAGACTGTTTTACATATGCTAGATTACAGGTGGATACGGTGTGCTGGTGTTACTACTTTCTAGGGTAAAAAAATCTGCAAAATCAGACAGTGTTTGACAGTGATTTTCTTAAATCATAACAGAGTTATGATACACATCCATTACAAAAATGACAGTCACTCAATTCTGTAGGTGAACTTCCTAGAGGCCTCTAATACAGAAACATGGATATTCATTTCACTGAAAGCAAGACTTACACTTCTACATAATCTTACCCAAAACAAAACATATTAAGTACTTAACTTTCACCAAGATGCACAATGTCTGCTCTCAGTCTAAACTTCCTTTTTGACTTCACATTTGGTATTTGAAAAGCAGGATTTATTGGATTAAAAATATTAGTAAATATATTAAAAGTTCTAGTAATCATATTAAAAAGTGTTAGACTTGTAAATGTCTAAGAGCATCTAGGTTTCAGTCAATTGCAGATTTTTATGATACTGTGAGTTTACAAATAGTCTACTACAGCTAGTGAAGTTGTTGATAAAATCCACAACTTCAACATTGTTGAATTTGGCCTTTCATGCTACAGCTATTCAACTTGAAACCAAATAATCTTCAAACTCATTTATGGCTGCCTTTGTAATTAAACTGGCTTGCCACTAAGAAGGCAATATGAAAATATTCCAACACAGTAGAAAAACTAGACACTTTTTTGATTTTAACAGGCTCCATGAGCACAAATTAATGTATCCAAAAAGCAGATTTCAACAGGAGATATCTTCTCCAATCCATATAAACAGTCTTTTATAAAAACACCTCTTACTGTACCTATCAGCACTGACATCTTGCTTCATAATTGGCCTTTTCTTTCACATCTTCTAAATAGAACTGTGGTTAGTCCTTGAATACTCCAGGAAAATTTGTTCCAGGCCTCAATTCAATCCTAGACCTACCCTGTAGTACTTCATAGTCAAAAAAGTCCAGCTGCACTTCACAACTCAAATTCTTTGAGAGAAAAGGAAGTTTTAAGGCACAGCTCACTGACTTAGTATTGCAACTTATACCTAAGAAGCAGTAAAGTCTGGCTGAAAGGGAAGCACCAGATACTTCCATAGAGTATCTGAACTTTACTGGGTCTGGGAGAGAAATTTACGGGCTGCCAAACAGCACATTCAGAACTCTGAGTCCCAGACAAAATATTACAGATCTGCTGAACTAAAGTTTAGAGCTGCAATACCTCAGCCTTTCATAGCAGAGCAAAGTTAGTCACTGCAACTCATTTGTTAGAGCCATGGCTCTCAGTAAATGAACCAAGCATAACTCACCTTTAGGCTGTTTATTACCAAACTGACTTTGCAAATGGAATTGGTTTCACAGTAGCAAAAGTTTTACAGTCTGATTAATTACACTGTCTAAAAACAGAATCCATACCTTTTGAGGTTATGTTAAAAATAAATCCACACTTTAAATGAACGGAACATGAAAACCCTATGCTGTTGATGATTAATGACTAGCAAGACTGATATTTGAGACATTTCTGTACCAAGAGTACATGTACCAGAACAAGAAATAGACACTACCTTAAGTTTTCTGCTAGAAGAAAATACAGTCCAAATACTGTGCAATTATGTCTTTAAAGTATCATATCAATAATCTGCAAAGGAATTCTAATATCTCCTCCAATGGAGAGATATTTCCATTAGACCAGTTTCTCCAGTTGTCCAAAAAATGTTTATTTGGCAACTGGAACTTTGTATCTGCTTTAGAAGGAGCCTTATCTTGCCTTTTCTCCATGCTTTAACTCCTATAAAGGCTGCAAAGCTGACTAACACCTGATGGTTAACAAGTACCCTAGCTTACACTGTCTAAGTGGATTCACTAGTGCAAAAAAAAAAAAAAAAAATTGTCACTTGAATTAATTTGGGGAAACAGATAGCTATGAGTTGTATTTACTTGTGGTTTTAAGAAAAAAATAAGAATCTCCACTGCAAAATAGTTATTAGAATATAAAACTGAAGAGCCTGACAAACTTATTCATCTTTTCTTTTACTGAGTTCACTACTTGCTCACCATGAACATCTTAACTTCATCAAAAAGTTGTCATCCTAGATACTTCCACCACTCATACAAAAGACTCTGTATTCATAGGCATTCAATATAAGAAGAGAAAGTAACTCACTCACCAGGTAGGAGTATCTCATACTCCAGAAAAGTGATATTAGACACGTTCGCTTTGGTCGCCTGCTTGAATTCTTGTGTGGTAAGATCTGGACCTAACAAGGTTGTGAGGGAAGCAAAGTGATATGTTATGACCCTACAAAGATGTGTCAATATAGTATTGCAATTGTTTCTTATAATAATCTTAAGAGCCGTGCCAAATGCTGACTAGTATGGAGATCCTTTTATATATCTACTGTGTTAACAAACAGAATTTTAAAGTAGCAGTGTTGTATGGCCACTGTTACAGTTATTATGCCATTTTAGAAGATGGTTTCTAGCTTTAATATGATATTGTAATTGCAAATGTCAATACTCTAAGTAGGCCATAAGAATCTATGTGTAGCTTTTCCTAAAGCTTAAAGGTGGGTCCTAGAACTGTATAGAACTACATCAATGTCTAAGTAGAGCTTAAAAAAGTAACAAGCTTTAGAAAAACAAACAAGAAGAAACAGAAGGACAGAACATTATCATTCCCAAAGTCACTACAATTTAACACAGACAGAAAGCTAGAGGTGGACTATCTAATGCAGATGCAGCTCTAATGGATGTAGAGGCAAGAATGGCCTGTGCTCCACTGGAACATGGTCAGAGTCTCACTGCTCCACAAAACTCCTGCTATACTGCAGGGAATTTGCTTCCACACAAAGAGAATATCTATATTGACCATCATCTGCCTGACTAAAATGTAGTTTCCTTCTGTGAGGGAAACTACATTTAAAAGGTTTAATACAGCCAGCAAAATCCCTTCTCTGCAGGGCTATCAATAGTGTACTATTCGGAGACTGCTTTTATAAACCTTCTGCAAAGCTTGATACAGCTATTAGGCAGACAACTGTAAGCACAGTTTGTTCCCACCTCTATACTTGTTCTCATGCTTTGTGCATTTCAAGAACAGAGCGAGAAAGCAAATTAATAAGACACAGCTTTAACAACAGATGTAGCCCAGCTAAGGAAGCACCACCCTTCTGCAACTACACACAATTGTTTAATTACTGTTGTACAATCTGCATACAAGTTCTGAATAAACTGAAGCACATTGTGGAAGAAGACATTAAAAATTATGCCCAAAGGTCAATTCAATACAGTTATTGCAATTTTCACTTTTCCAGTTTCCTTAGTTACTTTTTATACAGCTTTAAACATAAAACTGTTTCTCATGGTAATTATCAACTAATATAAATCCTCCATAACCACCTGTTTAAAAAATACCAAGGTAGAACCTTACAGTAATTGAAAGTTAACAATTTAGTAGAAGACAACATGCGATTGCTTTTACCAGGTATAGGTACACTATGTCCAAGCGTCAAATGATCTGAAGGGTTCCTCTGAGTTTGCCAAGTGGCAGTTTGTCTAGTTGTCATGGCTTCTGAAATGCAAAAACCCAAACCTGTTACAAAAAATTCTTTCCATTTAGTGATGAAACAAAATCAGTAGAGAATCCCCTGCCCCATGGTTGAAAACTAAATGTTTTAAGTCCCATGTTTTACACAATTGCAAAGTAATATTATTGTCAGTTATTTTATAATGCATTTCAGAAATATATAAACAGTAATTACTGATTAAATCTGCGTAACCATACAGGATTATAGGAAAAAAAAATATTCTAGTTTTTGGAGAAGGAAAGAGGCTTCATTATCTTTCCTGTTCATTGATTGAAAAGGTTCCCACTCGTAGTGGGGAAAATAGAGAAAACTGGGCTACAGCATCAGTCTTCTCACTGAGAGAAGCACTGGAAGGTGGAGTCAATCACTGTACAGTAGAAATAGTATCTCTGAAAACCTCGATCTTCAGAATTACTCCTTCTCTTTTCCTGCATAAAATACTGAACTTGGAGGTAAAGTTTTTAAACATATGCCTCTCAGCTGCAGTTGAGAGAACCTGGTTGTGCTCAAGGACGTCCCTGCTAGCGTTCTGCATCTAAATGTCTGATTAAGAACAAGCAGAGGCACAGCATGCCTTCCAAGTTGCTGGCCCATTCTGTACAGCAGTGTTTTTCTTTATCAACATGTCAGCTCACAACACAAGGAATGCTATGCCACAGGCAATCAGCCTTTTGCCTGGCTTGTTCCATCTGCACTTTCACACCTTCCCTCATGCTTCAACCAGTTTAAGTTACAATAAACCTGATATTAAAGTGGATGATGCAGAAGAACAGAGCTTCAGGCTAGTTGATTTGGTGTTTTTTTACAGTAGACTGTTGTCAATTTCAACTACTAGTCCAAAATGGCATTTTAAGATAAAAAATTATGAAGCTGTCTCCTAGCACTAGACAGTAAGTCTTGTTCCTCTAGACAAGAGCACAAGCAAGCCTTGATCTCTGCCTGATGGAGAAACAAACTAGTTCAAGTGTTTACCCCTAAAATAATAGATGAAGGCTGAAAATGTTTGGGGAATCTTCCTGCCTGTGTGCAAACACCTTGACAATATGCCAAGGTTGTCATGGATCACTTGGGTTTATGTCAGCCTAGTACATGCATCACCTGGTTTGTTACTGAAATCCCTCGTGATGACAGATTCAGAAGGCACCAGTGCCAGCTCATACGGTAGTTGCTATCCATTCATAAAAAAACTAAACAAGCTTTAAAATGTCTTGCACACTAACAGGATCCTCAAACTAACTTTCTTCCTCTATTCACATATCAAATGAAAACAAACATGTTTGATTCACATTCATCAATGAGCTTTGGTACACTGTTGAATTCCTGCTGCTCTGATCTTCATGGAGAAAGGAGATGGGAATCAACAGTCAATTGCTTCTCCTGCCTATTTTCTGCTCCCTATCAGAACTACAATTAAGGTCCGGAATATGGAGAATAAAGTGTGGGGACAAAAGAAGGTTGACACATCCACAATTTTAAAAAAACAAGACAGATTAAGCCAGCAGGCACAGTGATCCAAGGATATTATTGTACTTTTCACTAATGTAAGAGCATAAAAAAGAGTCCTCACATGAAGAATTATCAGGCCTAAATAAGTGCTAGAACTATCAGGCTTAAGTGCTAGAACAGAACCTCCTGCAATGGTTCTGATATGGGAATTGTCCTATCTCCAGGGTCACTGCCTGCTTTTATGGCATATACATATAAGGGCAACAAATCACGCAACTGGCAGTTGGATAGCTTTTTCCACAGTCCTTGAGATGCCTACAACAATTAAGCTCTTGCAGTGGCTTTTAAAGGTCTAGATGATATATTTGCTTCTGTTTCTTTTGAAGTGTCATAATCTTATTTCAAAAGACTTACTCAGTATGAAAATGTAAGCTCTACATGGTAACTTAGGATCACTATGAAAAAGTATCATAGCTTTAGGTGTACTGAAATAAAAGAATTACCAGGAGATGATTCATTAAGTCCAGCTTGCATCTTAGTCAAAGAGTTTGCCTGGGGCTGACTGGCATCTTGTGTTGTCACAGCTGCATCTAAAAAGAAAAAAAAAAAGTATTTAAAGAGACCTTATTCTCTCTCAGTTGAGCTGAGTTAGAAGGATCTTGTTCATGAAAAGAATCCAAACAGAACCTCAGCTCAGCCTATTACCTCATTTTTTTTCCCCCCAAGTTCTGAGTATATACAGCCAAAACGTGCAAGAATTACTTTTCATTAGTTCTTTAGCTTACTTCAGGCAAGAAAAGATTAAAGAACACAGGAAATATTTGATCTCTAATTTCTGTATACAGATCTTTTCCTGTTAAGTCTATAGTCAGGCAAAACCATTCTTCCGAATATCAAAGCAGACCAAACTTTATAACCTGTACTCAAATTCTGTCTTGTTTGGGGGCTTAGACCACTGCAGCTTAGAACACTGACACTACTTGATTATTTTTAAACATAGATTAGCAGATTCACTAATAGAATAAGGACCTCATTACAATCTTACTTATCAACCCTGTTTTGTGACGCAGTGAACAATCTGCTTTCCTTTTATTATCATCTTGATGAGCAAAACAAAAGGTACTGTGTCAAACACGGACTTCACCAAGTAATACTATTTCAATTTTCCTTAACACCACTGCAAATCTGATCCTGCTCCTACAATACAGTTTTTTTAAGAGGCAGTCATGACTCTAGGGTTTTGCTTCATGTTCTCAACTGGAGAAAGGATAGCAGGGAAAGAGGCAGAAGACTTGCTTAGAGTACTTTGCTGTGTCACTCTTCTATTCAGAATTCAAGTTCCCCAGACATTTTATTAAAATTGAGATGCTTGCTCCTTCCTTTCTGTTCCCACATTTGAGTGGCAGAACTAGTTAGCATAAAATATACACTGTATATTCACATGCTTAGGTATTCTAGGACACATTCTACTGCCATGGCAGCAGGATACTGTCTTCCTCTGACTCAGAGCAATCTCACATTAGTAGAAGTGATTTGACCATGAGTTATGCAGGGTGAAAAAGGATATGTATTTTCAGTTGTATTTGAAGTTTTGGAGGAGTAAAAAGCTGTGCTAGACATCCAAGAAAGCAGCAAGCATTGGTGAAAAGCCACATCACAGTAAGTGTGTTCAAGCTTGAGGAGAACTGTGTGCCTTCAGCAGAAGGTGAAGTCAGCACCTCACCAGTTCCTACTAACACTACTACTAACACTCCTACCCCATTTCAGTACTACAGGCACAGACAACTCTCCCACGGGCACCTCCAGCAAACGGTCACTTCGGACTACATGCAATCATGCCCAGCTCACATCATCTGCTTCTCAATCTGCCCATCACATTTTAACCAGTTTGGATCAAGGGTAAAACAAAGCAGTCAAAGGATATGATTAAAATATTAAGCATCAGTGGTTCTTAAGAGGCTCTTCTTCATACCAGTCCTTACCAGCCAAGTGCTCCGTCCCAGCACGCCACCCAAGCAAAGAACTCAAGAAATCTGCTGGCTCATGATTCAGCCAGTAAGAAAATTGAGTCCTATTCTCTGCTTGACAGAGATGCTGAAAGCAGGGAGAGCTCACTGTAACACTGAAGAAAGGTCTATGAATTTTTGTATCTGCAGTGCTCTGAGGCATTCTAAGATCTGTGTCACAGATCACCTGACTGTGTCAGCTTAGCAGATGCATCATCTGCACAGTAATTAAAATCCCTGAAGATTATAAATTTAGACGGTGCCAGTGCCAAGCTGTACAGCAGCTCTGTTATCTCCCTGCAAGGAAGCCAGATAACCTGCAATGTTGTTTGCATACTAATCAGGTTCCCATCCTGGCTTTCTTCCTTGATTCACATATCAAGTGAAAGCAGTCAAGTATGTTATTTCCAGTCACCACTACTTCCACATCTTGGCTCTTATCTGTCCATATGTCAAACACACAGCACAGATAACATTGCACTGCTCTTCTCCTCTCATATACACCTGCTGAATAGGTTTGGAGATCAAGTTGACCCAGCACTGCAAATTGAGTGGAGTAACTTCTCAAACTACTGAGTCATGGCTGCACATCTTAGCCTATGATTGATTTGCAGTAGATTTAATCAATAATGTGGTAGCTTGCTGAGCTCCTGTTGACTTGATCTTTAAGCAGGAAGGAGTAGGTGAGAGTATGAGATCATTAACTTATTTTTCTACCTTACTTCTGCCCCCTACTGCAGACAATATTTGGGGGATAAAGGGTGGATGTACCATACATGTCATCACCAGAGCAACTCCAGGCTTTAAAAAAATTTATTTACTCTCTTTTTCAGCAGAAAAGTGGCTGAATAGGAAAAGGCTGAGATATAATTTGGTTTCATTTAAATTAAACAGTAAATGTTAATGTTAATTAATTTAATATCAATTTTATACTCTGTGCCAGTGCACAAGCTTTCAGTAGCATCCAAAACCAGCTGCCAGAACCTCCTAGTGCCCCTAGAAAAGGGAAAAGCTGCAGGCTGGGCTCTTCTGAGGCACATGAAGGACTTACAAATGCCCTGATCGAAGCTCTTCCCTCAGGGCAAACAAGAAAAAAATCTAACCTGGGAGCCAAGTCTGTAAGAAATGAGGTGTATTCTCTACTCATATAACTCCTTTGTACCTCTAGGGGCAAAAGCTGGGAAACGAGATGTGGTGGCTTTGCTTTTCCTAAAGTAATCTGACTGCACAGACTGCAACTAAATTTGGCAACCACAACATAACTAAACGAAGCAGTAACCTCTGAAGAACAATGTTCACAGAATCATAGAATAGTTTGGGTTGGAAGGGACCTTTAAAGGTCACCTAGTTCAAACACCCTGCAAGGAGCATCTCCAACCAGACCACAGAATCATAGAATCATAGAATGGCTAGAGTTGGAAGGGACCTTCAAAGGTCATCTTGTCCAACCCCCCTGCAAGGAGCAGAGACATCTCCAACCAGATCAGGTTGCTCAGAGCCTCATCCAACCTGGCCTTGAATGTTTCCAGGGATGGGGCATCCACCACCTCTCTGGGCAACCTGTGCCAGTGTTCTACAACTCGCATTGTGAAAATTTTTTCCTATTATCCAATCTAAATCTTCCTCCCTCTATTTTAAAACCATTACACCTCATCCTATCACAACAGGCCCTGCTGAAGAGCTTCTCCTAGTCTTTCCTGTAGGCCCCCTTGAGGTACTGGAAGACCACTATAAGGTCTCTCCGGAGCCTCCTCTTCTCCAGCCTCCCTTCTCCATGTTGTGACACTTAGCTAAAAGTTAAGCTCAACTCAATACAGAATAAGAGTGATGGTTTAAATTTTTCAAAACAATTAGCTAAACGGTTGGAAGACTAAAAGACAAAAGTAACAGAATAAGAAGAACTCTCTGCAAGTGTTGTAGGTGAATATTAACTCTATCCTAGCCAGAACCAGGACAGCAAGCCACTTAAAATAAAGTCTAAGAGGCCGCTTGTGGTATCTGCCTGACCAACTGCAGGAGGCTATGCAACCCGCTCTTCTGCAATGCTGTCCTTGTGCACCCACTACTCCCTCTGGTTGCTTTTACTGCAAGCATTTCTTCTGATTGAAGAAACCCACCAAACCCCCAGATCTCTGGAACGCACACTGTTTCTGAACCCCACTAGAAGACAGTTTTACTTCTCATCCATCCAAGCAAACATGAACTTCCCTTCGCTGCACCTGTGCAGATAGTCCCTGTGCTTGACTAGCTTTTTGCACATTTAGTTAACGACCAATGGAAGAATAAAAGACTCTTCCTCAGATCTAAGTAAGATTATAGAAATCACAGTATGAATCCTCCCTACCTAGTTCATACAGCTATAGAAGCATTTAATAGAAGTCTGAAAAACAACAACCTCACTTTATACAGATAAAGGGTATTAAAGCAGGTGCCTCATTTCTGATGTCTGCTCAAAACCAGTGATATCTACCATTTCAGGAAGATGGTAGATTCATAGAACTCTTGCAAACACAAACGGAGTTTGTTGGCATTTTTTAGAGGATATCATTTCACTGATGCCTTTATATAAACTTAAAACTTCAACCACCATTACATACAGTTTTCAGCAGTAATAGTCATAAAACACAAATACCATGTGGATAACTTGCCCTGATGTGACTCACATGTTCCTACAAATATCAGTCCATTTACAGCCACAAAACTTTTTGATCAATGAAACAAACTGCTGGAAAGGACTTCAAGTTTTGTGTGCATGTGTACATAAATACACATATGTATTTTTAAGAATCTTCAAGAACTACAAAGCAAGTTTTTCTCTGCATTCACACATGTATTTTACGCAGGTCTTGAGATCTGTAAAACACATTTTCTGTCCTTTCACATTATGTGAATCTACTACAAATTTTACAGAAGTTATCATCAGAGAAGGAGCAGTATTGCTCCTCTCAGTATTAGTAAGACTAACAGAGACACAAACAAACACGTAGGTATTTACATATCGCACACTGAAAATGCAGCTAAACCCTTGATAGTTAAAGTCACTGCAATAATGCCAGTACAGGCACCGGCAGAACTTTCAGCCCTGGCAAGACATGCTCCAACAATCACATCTTGCACAGCAACCTGGTATTTCCTTCCATTACCATTCTGTACTATTCTGCGATGCTTCAAAAACAGAGATTAACAACAGAAACCCTCTAGTTTTAGAAATAAGCCCCTGTCTCCTCAGCAGTCGTTGGCCTGCTCCCGAACTGCTGAAAAGTACCAGAGGAAGATGTTGTAAAAACACAATATAAAATCCTTCAAGGAACATTCCTCACAACCTGCTAGGCACAGCGACATTTTAGTAATTTAACTTACCAATTTGGGGTTGTTTGTTTTTTTTTTTCAGGACTTAAAACAATACTTTATTTGATAAGGACAGGGCAGCAGTAAAACACTACGCCCTGACCCCCGAGTCCTGCACCTGTGAACTAACACCCTCCCGTCTGCGAGGGAGAAAGGCGAGAGAGGGCGTCAGACCGCCGGAGGCCCCCAGCTGCCCGCCACCGGCACACGCAGGGAGGGAATGCTTTATGGCTCACGGGAGGACAGCAAATGAGGGATCCCGGCTTTCCAGCGGGCCTACGGGAAACCCAAACCCTCGTCTGAAGCTAGACACAAGAGCGGGGGGAGGCACGGGTGGCAGCTGCCGGTAGAGCGAGTGCCGGGAGAAGGCAGCGCTGGGGAGCTCCGACCCCGGCTGGGGGATGAGGGTCGGGGCCGCCGAAGCACGGAAACGCCTTTAAACAGGCAGGGCCGAGAGGCAGCCGCCTTCCTGGGCCACCGCTTGGCCCCCCTGGGGAGCCAGGGCGATGCCTGGGGCCCTCTCCTGCGCGGCAGCCCCCGGCGATGCCCCCGACCCACCCCGACGCCGAAGGCAGCCGGAGCAGCTCCGGCGTGAGAGCCGCCCGGCCTGGCCCGACCCGGCCCGGCCCAACCCAACCCGCGAGAGAAGGGAGCGTTTACCTGCGAGGCTCCTGCCCGAGAGGCTGAGGCAGAGCAGGAGGAGCAGCCGCCCCAGGCGCTTCCCGCTGAAGGCGGCGGGCATGGTGCCGCCGCCGCGCTCGTACTGCCGCTCCCCGCGGGGACGCGCAGGTAGCGGCCCGGGCTCGGCCCCGCACCGCCCGCGGGCAGCGGCGGCCGGAGAAGCCTCCAGCAGGGCGGAGAGGTTCTGCGGCAGAACCGGCTGCTGCAGCCACAACGCGGGCTAAAACCCGAAACAAAGCAGCCCCAAATCCACCAGCAGACCAAGCGCCAGGCAAGAAACCCCCAGGAAGCCACTGCAGGCAGCACCGTTCCCCGTCACCGCCGGGCTTTATGCGGAGGGAGGAAG
Organism: Tetrax tetrax; assembly: GCA_009806455.1. NCBI lineage: Eukaryota > Metazoa > Chordata > Aves > Otidiformes > Otididae > Tetrax > Tetrax tetrax. The sequence goes on along the minus strand of WHYT01016749.1, from coordinate 168,938 downwards.
GGCGTGGGTGGGCACCGGTGGCTAATTGGAGAGGGGTCCTGGCAGCTGACCCGGCTGGGAGCCTCGCTGGGGGCTGCTGGAAGCCTGGAGGGCACCCAGGGCAGCCGGGTCCCGTCTTGTTTTTCGGCCGAAAGGGGCTGTGTCTGTAGGGCCAGCCCTGCGGGGCAGGCGGCTCCGGTGGGGATGGGATTGCCCGCAGGTCGCCCGGGGCCGAGCGCAGCTCCCTGCCCTTTGGCTGGGGAGCTGCCGGAGAGCCCGGCTTTGAGGGTCAGTGGCTGCGGGGCAGCTGGGTTATACTGTATGAGACCTGTGGCTTTTCACATCTTTTTTTTTTTTTTTTTTTTTTTTTTTTTTTTTTTTTTTTTTTTTTCCCCCCTAAATTTAACTCCAGCAGCAGTACTTTTTCCAACAAACACTTCTCAGGATTTTGAGAAGGTTGGTGCTTAAAGGCTAGGTGCCTTTAAGTCACAATTTAATTGCTTAGACTATTTTAATCTGTATATGTATATTTATGTACATATATAGTAAAACCACTCATATATAAAAATAGATTTGCACTTGTTTGTTACTTGACAAATAACTGGATTTGGATTTTGTAGTATAAAATCTGGCAGGGTGGCATTCTCTCAAGGAGAGTCTCCATGATGGGGTACTTGCTGCTTCTGCATTCCTATTACAATGTGGTTGCTTCGGCTAATGCAAAAGTTGAGTTGCTGTCGTAGTTCAGCCCCGATCGGGACCAGACTACGCAGTCTCTTTCCCGCTCCCCCCACCCTCCGAAAGAATAGGAGGAGAAATATAAGGAAAAAAAACAGCTCGAGGTTTGAGATAAGGACAGGGAGGAATCCTTAAAGTTACCGTCACAGGCAAAACAGACTCAACTTGGGGAAAAACTATTCATTTATTACTAAAACTAGCAGGAGAATGAGACAGGGAACAAGATAACCTCCCCCCACCCCTCCCTCTCCCCGGGCTTAACATTTATCTCTACTACCTTCCCCTCCCGAGTGGCACGGGGGGGGAAAAGGGAATGGGGGTCGTGGTCAGTTCATCACGCGTTGTTTCATGCCGCTGCTTCATAGTCGGGGGAAGAACTCCTCACATTCCTCCCCTGCTCCTTCGTGGGGTCCCTCCCACGGGCCACAGTCCTTTGTGAAACTGCTCCGGCGTGGGTCATCTCTTCCACGGAGTGCAGTCCCTCCAGAACAGCTGCCCCAGCGGGCCCTCCACGGGCCACAGCCTTCCTCAGGCCTCCACCTCCTCCAGCGTGGGCTCCTCCACGGGCTGCAGGTGAATCTCTGCTCCTCCGCGGACCTCCATGGGCTGCAGGGGGACAACCTGCTCCACCATGGTCATCACCAAGGGCTGCAGGGGAATCTTGGCCAGGAGCCACATTACTCCTCCCCCTCCTTCTTCACTGACCTCGGTGCCTGCAGCTGTTCCTCACAACAGGCTGGCAGACGCCTCTCAGGATCCTTTTTACATCTTATACACTTCTCATCTCCTCTCCACTTCTTGCAGCCAGGCCAGGCCCAAGTTGGGCCCAGTCGCCTGCCCGGCGGGAGGCCAGAGGGGGAGGCCTGCAAGGCCCACAAAGCTCGCGCCTCCCCCTCTCTGCCCCTGCTCAGCTGGCTTCACATCTTCTCCTTTCTCCTTTTTTTTTCCTGTTTTTCCCCTTCTTAAATACGTTATCGCAGAAGCGTTATCACAGAACATTCTGCTACCAATTGGCTCTGCCTTGGCCGGCAGCGGGTCTGCCCTAGGCCCGGCCGAGTCCACTGAACAAAGGGGAGCGACTTCTAGCAGTTTCCTACAGAAGCTGCCACCTTAGGCCCCCCCTTGCTAAACAAAACCAGAAGAGTTGTGAACAAGGTTTGTATCAATAATGCAAAAAAGGTCTTTGCATCATTTTTGCTCTTCCATGCTGGCAGAGCTGTGTTTATGCAGAGCAAGAGTAAGTCAAATGCTCTGTGTGTTGATTTTCCAGCATTGCATATATTCATGCTGACATCCATGTCCTCCAATACTAGTGCAGTGTACTTCAATTAAAATTTTTCCTTATAAAACCTTCCAATAAATATAACTAATGGCAAAGGACTGGAAACAGGATTGTTTTGTTAAGCCTGTGCTGCATGTCACAGGAAGACTCAGGATTCCTGCTGTCCAAATGAGACCATGTATAGACAGGAGCCTTTTCTGTTGTTGAAAGAATGAGTGCCCTTTGTATACCTGGAGCAATGGGATGGAGCCTTCTGTGCTCCAGCTCTAAGGCTGTTTAGCTCATATACAAAAAGTAGGAACTCGTATAGACGAGTACTCAATGCACAGTTATGCCTATACAGCTGCAAATCCATTGCTTTTGAAGTGCAGGTGCAACCTATAGTTCTGTGGCATGGTGACAGTACCTGTGTGCTCTAAGGAGAGACTGAACCTCCAGTTTTGTTGATCTACCAGCTTGCTACAACTGCCCAGAGCCGTGAGATTCAGAGAGAGAATCCAATTCAGATAAGGCTGTTTAGGAATGGCAGATCTTCAGCTTTCAATAGGGAAAAAAAAATTGGCTGGAGCTTGAAAGCTGTTTTATCTGATCCAGTTAGGCCTGAAGAGACTTATCTCTTGGGGCGAGGAGGGGGGAAAGGAGGAAAAATAAAAGGGTATGTCAACTGCCTTTAGAGATTAAGGGGATGGTTTGTAGTTCCAGTTAGCTCCCCATGGAATGTGTGAAAAGAAAACCTTGTGTTCACCTGATTTAGCAGTTGGGTATGCAGCACCTTTTAGTGAGGCAGATTTTATCCATCTGGAAACTGTGCAGATAGAGTAGTGTGAGGCAAGTGTGTGTAGAAATCTATGGCTAAACTCTCCAGCTTGTAGGAATGGAGCTGCTACGGCAGGCTGGTCTAGGACCTCGTGGCAGCTTTATCAGTTCTTGCTCAGTGGAAATTGTAGAGGTTCTGATGGAGATGATTTGTTTTGAGTGACTTGACATTATGTCCTTTATAGGACTAGCTTCTCCAAAGCAACCTGAAGACATGATTAATACCTTTGCAGGATTCCTTCTTATTTCTTCGTCAGGGCTTGTTGTCTGCTAATGGTACATCCCACACTTACCTAATGCTGAATGGGAAGAAAACAAACAATTATTAAACTACTCATGTGGAAGATGTTGATTCCTAAACTCATGATATGACATATAGATACCACAAAGCAATGGAAAGGGGAGAAGCAAAGAGAAAGCAGAATTTAGAGGAACTGATGGAGCAAAGAACCAAACAACCTTTTAAGGGTTCCACTGCTCCAAAGTTTGCCTTACTGTAGTAATATGGTAGTACTAGATTATTCTCCAAGTACTACTGATGGATTTGGTAGATCATTGAAAGTGTAGGAGTGAGAGATTTCAGAAATTACCAGGTTAGTAATAACAAGCTATGAGAAAGTAGAATATTGGGGATATGTAAAAAAAAAATCAGCTGTCATATTTGCTTGGAAACACTGGTGAGTAATTAGAAATTTTGGGAAAAGTATCACCATTTAAATTTTGCATACTAAAATGAAACTGCTCCACCTATTAACATCCAGCATATTTTTCTCTTCTTTCTTGAGCAAATTCTTTTCTCTCACTTCTAGAGAGAAACTTTGACTCATTCTCAATTGATAATTACTTGGCAAATGATGGTCATTTTGGAATAAGGATTCGTATGTTGAACCATACTCTGGCTTTTAAGAAAACTTCTGCATTTAATAAAACCTCTAATACAGGGAAATGCTGGTTTATTCAGCTGGACAAAATTTTTCACAGCAGAAGGAAAGTAAATGCAATGCTGAAGTTTGCTGGGATATGTTGATTATCGGCTGAAGAATAATCTGGATGATAATATGTACTTTTACAGCTACTTTTCTCCAGCAACCAAGTCTATGTTCTCAAGGCCCAGTCTTTGGCATTTGTTTAGCTCTCTTAATAACTAAAACAGTAAAAAAAAACACCTGATCCAGCAGTTTCTTTGGCTGGGGGTTTGCTTTTTGTAAAATCCACTGAAATTGTGAAAAGGTAACTAACACATATGTGAGAAGAACTAGGAAAAGGAAGAAACAGAAGGGACTGAAAACCTCTTGAGGTGGCAGTTCAGATATGTTTCAGGGATAGTGCTTAGCAGCTTTCAGTATCTGACGCTGAATCATCAGGACCTTATTAAGACTCTAGCTAGATTTATCTAATGTTCAAGGAAGAAGACATTTTTTTACAGGTGTGAAATTTTTAATTGGAAAATCTTGAAAATAAACAGTGGGAGACTGGAGAAACAATTCAGAATTACTTCAGGAATAAGTCTTGCAAACTTGTCCAGGAGATAATTTTGCAAGGCCAGGAGACAATGATCTTTGGAGCACTATGAAGAAGATGTGCCAGACTAGATGCTATGCAACATCTCCATGGGTTCCTCATTCTATGGGAACAGTCAGGTTGTAATAAAATAAAACAAACAATGCAGAATGCACATGTTTCTGAAAGCCAAAGGAATGTATTGGATACTGGTACAAGACTACAAAATTGAATTTTATTGTCTTCCCCAAACATTTATCTTTTGCTTGCTGTCTTTGAAGGATTTAACTAAACTGACCTCTTGGCTGGATTTAAAATTAGAGGCCAGATTATGCAATCTGCCAACTCTGCAGTTGCCTACACTGCAATGTCTGCTATAGATGAAACAAAAACCTGGGCTGTAGCGTTTTAGAAGCATATTTCTTAAAAATCTTAGGTTGCTGCCAGTACCAGTTACTGAGATTGGCAATACTGATCATATTAAATAAAATATCAGTTCTTATTGTGTTATTTTGTGCAGGGTTGCAGATTATGCAGTATGGTTCTGCCCAGAAAATACTTTGTTCACGTGGCAAACACATCACCATCAGGAAGTGGCAACCAGAAAATCAACCAAGTTAAGATTTTTGGTGAACAGTTCTTTTTGCCTTTCTGCCCACCCCCACAGCCCCTGAAGCCTGAACAAAATTGACATTTTAAAATTGAAAATATAATGAAAAACCAGTATTTTGATTAAAACACAATTTAGATTGCAACCTTATGTACAAACATATAAAGAATTTTCTCCAATCTGTTAGTTTATTGTAGAAATAAAGGTCACTGTGATACCAATGCATGCCTCCCCATCACAGGCTTTGTTTTGCAAGCTGTTGCTTCAGAATGTGCAGAAAGTACTTTAAATGTCTCCCTGACTTTGAGAGAGGTAGTCTCTTTCATTACAATAATGTACCTGGAAAAAGTAAGCCAGCCTCTGCTCTGAACACAATTTGAGAACAATTACTCTGTGTCATTGTTATTATGCTAAGTGCACACAGTCTCTTTAATAGCAGGAAGAAGATCACCTTTGGTACGTCTTTCTTTTTGATGAATTCTCAAACTCTTAAAAATATCTCTTTTTGCAAAGATAACAAATCATGAGAAGCCTTGTATACAATAAACTATACGGGAAATTCACCTCCATTCTGCTACTGTACTTACTCAATTATTAGCAGCAGTAAGTGGGAGCACTAAGTCGTCTGGTGAAACAGGCCTTGCTTAAAATTGGGCTCGGTGGGTCTCCTGCTCTGGAGGAAGTAATGTGTGTGCTGCACAAGATAATGCTTTTCCGTTTTTTTGTGGGTGTGGTGACAGAGTGTAGGCTTTGTCTCATTCAACTGACCTGTTTTGTGGTTTTCCTTCACTGTAGGGTTTTTTCAGGTAGTTGACACAAATATAGTTCCTCTGAATTTATTTTCTTTTTTAATTTGGAAATATGCTTGTAATGCTGAAGATAAGACAGCATAAAATAAGTAACAAGTAAAGTGGCCCAAGCCTTATTGATTATATTCCTGGTGGAGGGAAGTTGAACACCACTCCATGTACTTATTAGTCAGCTTCCGTAAACTTTAGAAACTCTGCCTCTAACAGCATCCTTTCACTTTCAACATTGTTTTTCCTTTAGTCTTTATGTATTATTTTAGAAAGAGAAAAGAGGGCTTTAGGAAAAAATGTGGAGAAAGCTATATAATGAAACCTGTTATTTGTAATTTCAAAATCCTGATGTTTTAAACTGTTTTTATTAGTCTTTGCTTTTTAATTCTTTTCTCTCTTAAATGAAAGCTAAGGTTTGTTTTTTTTTTCTGAAATTACAGGACTCCAGGAAGGGAGCAGGAAAAAAAAATGAAGAAAATTGCAAAGGTTGTGGTAGAATCTTTAACACTTTTACTGAATATAGAGTCATCACAGCAAAAACTGAAGAACTGAAGTGGGAGAAACTATGCTGTCATTTGATCACTTCATAACTTTGCAGAACACAGGTAAAATATGTCCCTGTCCTCATCAGCACTGAGGCAGAGACTTCAGTTGGTATGCATTTGGAATAGTTAACAGAAGTGACTCTGAGTGAATGTGTGCATATTCAGTCTCCTGAAACTTAAGAATCCATATACGTGTTGGCAGAACCACGCCATCTAAGACAGCACAAGCAAATGTATGCTGCAATCTGCAGGCTAGACAAATATTGTTTCTTGTACCATACTTGTTTCCATTAAAGAGAAAATTCAGTTTCAGTGTTTACCACAGTGATAATTCTCATAGCTTTCAATTCACCCAGCTGCAACATTTACGTAACAGGTACAGAACTATTTAAATACTCTCTGAAATTATGCATACTTGGAACTGAATAGCTTAGTACTTTAATAGAAAAAGTATGTCGGTCCAGAGAGAGGTGATCTTCGATATTTTTATTTGGGTGGGAAGGAAAACACTATTTTAAAACAAAACATCCTGGAAGCATTTCTAGTTCTTCACATGTGGAAGAGCTTCTTTTAGAAACTGATTGTTTTCCAGACTGCAGATATTTTGTTTGGAGAAGCAAAAATTGCATTTAGCAAACAGTTCAGACAAAAGAAGTAAAGCCACCAGAACTCTAATAAAGAAACTTCCTTGTCTGCAATAAGAAAGAGTCAGGCTTTGCATGTCTAGAATTTATGGAATACTCATTGTACTTATTTGTACAAACTCATTTTCCCTCATTGGCTTGTTCAGTCTGACTGTGCATTGTAATGCTGCAGTTTCTCTGATGCCTAAAGCAGTACACACTTGTTACGTGGGAAACATTTTCATGCAGAGCTGTAAAGTGCCCCATTAGAAGTGTCTGGTGGGATCTGTGAGAGAGGAACTCTGGGCTGTGAGACAGTCATCTTATGTATCTTTTCAGTCCTGTTAATACATACATTTTATTTGACACTGGTAATAATGGAGTTAAAATGCCTTTTCCAGCTCAGCTTATGTCACACCAGAAGGGTTCAAAGATGAACTTCTAAAGGTGACTTTTTAACAGCACATTTTTTCTGCAAGGCATTTCCACAAAGGGTTATATTATAACTTGGACAATGCTATCAATATTTCCTGGGAAAAAAATATATACATATATTTTTAAGTGAAAGAGGCCTAAAATATATTAGTGAGTAGAATGTGAATCTCAAAGTGAAAAAGACTGGTAATAAGTGGTTTTAGGTCTGATTTAGCAATTGTTAATACATTTCCAAATACTTCTGCACTCAGTAGTTTGGGGGAGGATTATGGAAACATAACTTATTCTAATTAAGTTTTACTTTTCAATACAACAATTAAAAAAAAAAAAATCCTCATGAAGGGAAGAATGTGCAGAACATACCAGTAGTGAAAAATCTACAAAGGTAATATACATTTTTTCAACAATAACTGATAGCAACTTACTCTGGCTGATCTATGAAGTTTTTCTCAGGTTTTCTAAACCTTCCAAATGCCATAAGAAAACATCTTCAGTGTTCTAGCTTCCTCTGCGGCTTGTTTCACCTTTGGGTTATGAGAGTTACTGGAACCACTAGTAAACTGTAGAACTCCAATGTATAGTATAAGAATTAGGTTTTTTTTTAATTACTGCATTTTGATTAATTCAGCTCCAAGTTAGTAACACTAAGACAGCTTTTTAGAAGAAAAAGTAATTTTGTTTTTAAATAACTCAGACTACTGGAAAATAAGGTTTCGGTGAACAATGTAAATCAGTCTACTGTGAGGATGTTGGGTCATTCTGACTGTTTAGATGATGTATATTCCTCTGACTGGCTTCTCACATTGTTGAAACAAGTCTGACAGAGGAAAATGTCATCTGTCCATGTGGACCTTATTCCCATTCTTGACAACATTTAATGTGTTTGTCCTCACATCAGCCTTGTGGGTAATGTTAACTCTGGTGAGACACTGAGTGGCTCACCTGAGATAACCCAGGAAAACTGTTACACTTGGCTGTTCTTTTCTAGCTTTTTCTGCCCTGTGCCAGGTTCTTTTTGATTCCCCAGCATAAAGCTGAGTAGGCTACTTGGGGTGCACTGAAAAAGTCAGAGGCATTCCCTGCTGACATGTTTTATTACGCCTCTTTCTTTTAGGAGAGAGCAAGGCATGCCCTTTGTACAGACAGCATGTTTGGACTTGGCTTGGGAAGAATTTGAGTTGCCCCCTCTAACACACAGCACAGAGTGCAAGGTGAGCATCTGAGATTGCAGACAGCTGCCTGCGTGAACACGGTGATTTTGATGCAAGCAAATGTTTGAGCACTTTTGCACAGTGGCATTATGTTGGAAATTAAATTCCAAGCACGAGTGACCTGAAAAACTGCCCTTGTGCAACAGGTTTATTATCCTCTAGGACTTCTGCAAGGATTTGATTGTTTGTAGATCTCTAGGACTTGATGGTTACAGGTCTTCTGGACTTCACAGCTAGTGTAGTCCATCAGCTAGGAAAACCAATATTTTTCAAGCTGAAGCTTCTTGCAGAAGTGTCTTTTCTAGGCTTTACAGATAAATGCTGTCCAGCTTTACTGAAAAAGTGCTGTGCTCACTCCTAAATTTGAATTGTGTCCTAGAAATAAAATTTCAGTTACAGTTTCTTATTGATACACATTCCTTTTAAACATACTTGAAAGTTTCATAAAATTATTTAAAGCTTCTCACAAAGCTGCTAAAACAAAGCTTATTAATTCTAGATTGCTTTAAGGCTTTTTTCTTCTCTTGATAATACACCCTTGAGGATGATGGTGCCTCACTATTACAGTGCATCACACCAGGGGCAGTGCAGGTGTTAATTACATTTTTCAAAGTAATCATTAAATAGTTTGTACTTCACACAGAGACTATGACCTCCATGCAATAAGTTAATTGAACTTAGTAGTAGGAAAATAAGAGAATAAATCTGGATTGCAGAAGTCATTGCCAGAAATCTGTGACTAGAGTGGCTGGAAAATACATGACCCTCTTTTCACATGCTTTTCTTAGTCACTGTTCTACTTAATCTTGATAAGCAGGGGTCAGACTAGATGACCTTTAAAGGTCCCTTCCAGCCCAAACCTTTCTATGATTCTATGATTCTGTATAGGTATGGACAAACCTCCTGCATCATCTAGTACATCCCAGTTTATCAGTGCAGCGTAATTCATCACTATTTCTACAGCTTCTTTGCAGCCTCATCCTTGAACAGTGAAAGATAAACCGATTCTAAGGCAGCTCTCATGACAGTGCCCTCATTTTTTCCATTGTTGTGTGCTGCAGAAGTTGCTCTGCCTGCTGAGACTCCATGAATTGCATCTTTCCTGCCAAGTAGGAAAAAAAATACTCGTGCATTTATTACATTTTTGTCAGTTTCCCCTTTAGGCTATATATTAATTTTTGAAAACTTTTGCACTCTTTAGCAGACCTTCAAAGTACGCTGTGTGATGTCTTGGGTAGAAGCAATACAGGTGTTATTACTGAAGAAACAGAGATCTTTGCAAGAAAAGCCATCTGTAGATGGGCTTGTAACAAGGAATATGATACGGTTCATACAACATTTAATTTAATCTCTCTAACTGACTGAGTGATGACTTTTCAGTTACCTCATTTCACACTCTTTGTTTTCAAAAATGATATCTTTTTTCATGTACTTTTTGGTGGTGTTGATGTCAGAAGAAAGAGGAATGTTTTACTGTCTACATTTTCCTAAAACACATACTGCGTAAAATTGTGTAACACACAAACAAAAAAAAACCACACTAGGAGCTTTTCAAAAGAGGAACTTTTCAAAGAGACAGAATCTTGTAATGGCAACCTGAACTCAACTGCAGCCGGAAACATCACTGTTTCCAATTCTTTGTCTGTATGCCAAGTATGCAGCTTATCTGATTCACAGTATGACTGTCCACATTTAGTCCTGAACAGGCGTCCTCTGTAGTTCAAAAAATTAAACTTCTGGGCTTTTAGAAAGAAAGCAAAGTACAAAAGGGAGAGATCTCACAAGAGGACTGAATTTCTCAGGGAACTGAGGAAACATTTTTCCAGAAGATTTCTACTGAGAACAGCAGTGGTATCAAGTAGCACTTTTATGTCTCTTATTCAGGTAATACCTTCGTGCAGTGTTTGCTACTTTTTCACTCTTACAGCAGAAGCTAGAGAATAATGTTTATCAACTGCATATTTGTTTATTGCTTTCTTGGTGTTACTGATCTGCAATAGCTTTTGCCATTTTTTGTTTGTGTGCATATGAGTATAATTTGAATGAAGAAGTAGAGTCATCAGTTTTATTTCTTATTGGAGAAGATAAGACATGTGACTATCACCTTCTTAATGCTAAGCTTATATAGTATTTTTTTTTCTTTATCACTCTTCTTCCTACATAGACCTAGAGGGAAAATGCTGTCTGTAGGATACTATCAGTTGTGAACTACAGGCACAAAAAACTGGTTTGTAGAAAACAAACAGTTGCCAAGTTCCTCACAGTGCCTCTGAGGTAGCAGTTTTACTGTCAGTAGGCCCTGATCAGAGAGCAGGCAGGAATGTGCTTGGGATCATCCTAAATGTTAGCGTGTGATTCCATGTCCTGTTAGGAATGGTCAAATCTTGCCCAAAGTCCATGGATTTCTGGCATGGATGAACTTGGCCTTGAGCGCGGTTTTGGGTCTGTACCCGAAAAGCAGTGCATACATATCTAAAACAAGCCCTGTTTAGATAAAACCCAGTGAACGAGGAATATGCAAATCAGGCTTAAAGCAAAACAATAAACCTTTCTGCAATGCAAAATAAACTTTTTGTATGATAATGACAAGCCGTTTGTTTCCTCCCACAGATAACAGTAATCTGCCCTGCGGCACATCTCTGCAGGAAAAAAAACCCTCCTCTTTATCGGTTCTGCCTCACTATCCCCAGGCAACCTCACTGCTGATACCCACCTGCCAGCACGCTGGATTCAGTGACAGCAGAGAGAGGAGATGGGTGGTGGCAGCTGTTTTATTTTGGGGAAGATGATGATCTCTGCTCAGCTGGCAGATAGATTGACTTTTATCACAGTCTGTCTTCCACTAAACATATTTTTAAATCACAGTCTCTCCTTTTCAAATCAGTAAGCTCTGTTAAGGTAACAAGAAGAACAGTGCACATATCTGCAACAATTCAGTGGTGAGTTAAACTGCTGTACAACAGAAACCACCGATACATATTAAGAAAAACCTTTCCTTTTTACAAGACAACCAAGAGTAACATCCATCTTAAAATCATACAGAATCTGCCTTTCTCTGAGTTGTCTCTTGTTAGAAATATTTATCATTAGAAAATGATAAATTAGAAAATTTGATTTGTTTTGACTGCTTTGCTCTTTCTGCTGCACTTTACATAGGGCACGTTTATGCTCTCTGGCTAGGCAAGTGCATGTCTGAACCTGAGTTCTGCCTAGTGAGCTAGAGGAATATCCTACTCCTGGCACGCCATCTAGTTTCCTCTGTATTTATGACTAGAAATCTTCTCGGAGTAGAGCCAGCCCTCTTGAGGGAGCTTGATCTCACCCTGATACTCAGTGTAAATTGTGACTCTCTACAATTCCAGCTCCGAACAGAGGATCAGTGCCTTGCAGCAAACATCCCTGCAGCCAAGCTGTGTTTGGGCACCAGACACCAGCAGGTTAGGAGCCCAGGCCGTCGTAGCTGGTCCATGCTAAGCAGACACAGTGGATGCACTTTTGGACGGTAGTTCCTTTTTTTCGTGTTTGGCTTTGAGACTGCAGAGAAACTCCTGGGACTACAATGTTTGGTACTAGTTTAAACACAGATAAGAATTTGATAGCATTCCTCTATTACAATAAATAACTTTCTTCTACTTTTTTTTGTGCGTAGTCTCCAGTAGATTCCTACTGTGTTTTGTTACCACATTGGACACTCACACATTTAGTCCCTTTATCCCTTAATTTTAAAGGCATTTTCCTTCAAAAACAGATGAGCAGCTTATGCTTGTTTTTCTGAGCTTACTATTTTGTCTTTTAAGTAGGACATATTTAAAAGTGAATATTCCAGTTATTTTTTAAATATGCTAACATCTATATAGAGTAAAATATGGTTACACTCCATGGACTGCAATAATGTTTTGGTATAAAAAGCACAGAATGCAACAAGACTTTATAGTGCATTATATAGCGCACTGAATACTTTTATGAAGGCAACAGCATTCACTCATTGCTGAGACAAGCTAGTTTTGAACTGCTGACCTGTAAGATAAAAGGAGAGGGGATCGTTTTTGGAGACACCTAAACAATGTGTAGTTTTAAATGTAAAAAATTTTCATTGATCCTTGCTAGAAGGTACTGCATGTTTGGATTTTTTGGGAGATCTAGTTTTTTTTGAGTGGAGGTGACAGAAGTCAGGTGAGACTGGCTGTAAATCATACGTTTAGTGAAATGTTATAGTCATAACATAAATGTTCCTAATAACTGGATTCTCATAGTATTGAACCAACAAAGTGTCATTTTTCTCTGACTGACATTATATTGTTCTGCTGAGTATTGCATTAAAAAATTAAAGCTCTGATACAGTGTATAAGACATATTAAAAAGAGCACTTCACTGTATGAGTGGCTTGAAAGGAGGTCTGGAGAGTTTATGGTCAAAGAGAGGGGAAAGCCTAGAATAAGAAATCAGCAGTGTGCTTTTACAGGGGTCCTTTATTCCTAGATTTGAATTCTATTACTTCCCCAGTGAGCTGTAATAAACAAACAGAACAGGCAGTTAAGATTACAGAGAATTTTGAAGAAGCATCAGAAATACCGTGGTTATGAAGAACTACTACAATGATGAAGAAACAAAATAAACTTCATTCAACGGAAGTCTGAAAGGAGAAAGATTTTCAACTGTCACCAAACAGTGTGTATCGGACCCGCGCTTTTTCCTCAGTCAAGAGAAATGGACACTGTAAGTTTAAAAAGTTTATTTATTGATTTTTAATGCAGGATTGCATCTAAGAATATCTCATTTCCTCTTGATAGCAAGCTGCAAGATGATGAATATCCATCACATGTATAGATCAAGAGTGTAAGTGTTTTAACAAGGTCTGTGATTTTTTGCTGTTAATTCTGATAATGCTTACATCAAGTCAACTTTCCAAACCATTATTTATCTCTCTTATGCCTATTATAATAGTAGGTTGGACTGTGACAGTGTTGTGTCTGTTTCAGACACTTGGAAATCTGAGAGGGTACTGAATGTTGGCAAAGACTTCTTTTTGTTGCAGTCCACAAAATGAGGAAATGCCTTTAGAAACAATGCCTTGGCTCTTCCTTGTGAACATTGAAGTGCATTATTTCAAACACTTGAATGCTACAGGTAATCCTGACATATCTGCCTAAATACTGCTGGGGCCATCCCTATAATCTGGTAATTGCCAAAGCAAAGCCTTAGCTATGTAGTTGTAGTTGATAATTACAGAGTTCTAGTGCTGATGATAAATAGATTCTGAAAAATTTCCGCACAGGCACTTTTGAGAGCTTTCTTTTATTCTAAAGAGGGGGGGGAAAGCCTGCAAAAGTGTGGGTCAGGTCCTTAAAGGTTGTTTGGCACAGCACTTTAAACACCTTTAAGTGCTAGATGCTTCATGTTGTAGACAGCATCTAGCAAAGCCAGTGGGAAAGCTAGGGAAACCACTTTTGGGGAAAAAAAAAGTGGTTGTTGTGTTTCTTTCAATTTCTTTGCATGCCTTTCCCTATGTCTAAAGTCAGCACTTTATTATAATAATTATAATTATAATAATAATCTATTCAAGTCAGAACTTCCACAGATTCAATGCTTTCTGCATTTCCCTTCATGGTGAGAAAATTTGGGATTTGAGAAAGTTATACCTCAGAGTAAGACTTGTGTCCTTTTTTCCCTGTCTTTGCTTGCATTAAGTTCTCTCTCTGTTTACAATCCAAATGTTGTTTTAGATTTTGTCTCAATTGTTTATTTTGTTGGAGCAAGGAATTCACATACTCCTGCACATGAAAATCTGCTCACCTATCATAATGCTGAATTTAGAATGGCCTATTCAGTACTACAGTCAGAAGTTTGCCTGTGTTTTTAGGCTTGTAGTCTGTCATCATTTGTATCTTCTCAGGGCTCAACTTCTCCCCTTCAACAAGGGATTGTCTTTTCTCTTCCCTATCCCTCAGGCTTGTCCTGACACTCTTCAGAGCTTTGTGCTTTTAACAGATTCCCTTCTGTCTCAGGTCCAAGAATGAAGACAATGCTTTTATTTTTATACCTATTTGGCATTTTTTGTGAAATTTTTTTTCATTGTTTCAGTAGTTATGCTTGTACAAACACTTCAGAATATATGATCTCTTTAAGGAAGAAGGTAAAGCAAATCTGCCTTTGTCTCTCTAATACAATACTTAAAGTATATAACCAGATATTGCAAGCTCCTTCTCAAGGCAAGAGTTATGGATACCAACATTCCAATTAAATTGTCCTTTCTACGTTTATAGTTAGAACAGTTGTAGAGATCTATCTGTTGTAGGGATTGACCTTGACCTAAATTAGTTGAGGTGTGAGAAATTGTGAAATGACATCCTCTCAACATGCAAAGGAGGATAAAAATCCCTATATTTAGGCAGCACTGAGACGGAACTTGCTGTTTTGCCACAGTGGGCTCCAGGCTTGTCCCTCACTCCCCACCCTGTCTGAAATAGCTCTTATATTTGTCACAGCATAATTAAAGATTAATTGCTCCAAAGAGACACACTGAAAAGGAGCCTGAATCTGTGGCTGTGTAGTCAGAGGACTTGCTGGGGAATGACTGGAAATACTCTAAATCCCAGTTACTGGGATACTGGGATCAGTTACTGTTCTTGAAACAGCATTGGGAATCTAATTTTTCATGTCATTTCATATTTCAAATTTTCCTTTCAATGTGCAAATCTTATCCAGTAAGTATCAAGTCATGTTCTTCCTCTGGTGAAAACATTTTCCAGCCCTGTGGTGGGAAGCAGAAGAGGCCTCAGTGGCAGGGCAGGGTGCCGAGCTCCATCCCTGAGGTGTTCATGGCATTTGGTAACTCCAGTACCTCTTGAGTGCAAATTTGAAAAGTCAGAAAGCAGACGACAAATTAAGAACGAAGTGGTAGAAACAGTGCCCTCCTCTTTCCTCCCCATGTGAGGCCTGTCACGTCGCCCATTGTTGTACCTGTGTGTGCCAGGCCCGGAGGGCACCAGCAGGTCCTGCCTGGACCCCAGACTCCCCCTACCCTGCCCATGCCTCCATTTCCACCCAGGCCAGGCTGCCAGTCCGCGCCTGGGCTGTGTTTCGGGTGTGCCTGTCTCGGGTCCTTCCTGCAGGTGGAGGTTAGGCCACGGGGGCATCTTGTCTTCAGCTCCTCTTGCTCCTCACGGGTCTGCCTGGAGGGCAGGGCCCTGTGAGCAGGTGTCTGCCTCTTTCAGGCAAGTCTTTATTTCTCATTTTGAGCAGGTGTCTGGCCTGGGAGGAGGGGTATTTACGTGGCGGAGGCCATCAAGATGCAGAGGTGTGAGAGGCCAGAGAGAGGCCACCATGGCAGACAACGTGAGTGGGCCGTGGTGCTATTTGTGTGGTAGGCCTTGCTCCAGTCATTCCAGGAGAGTTTCATCTAATGACATTTTAATTAATAACAGACCTTGGAGGAAAGACCAGGAAAAGGCCCTTGTGAAGTAAATCGCTTTCACATTACTGCCAGACCCTGAAGTCACTGAACAGGGACTCTCAGTGGCAGTGGGATGGCCTTGCGGTGAGGGGAGACAGGCTGCTCAGGACACCCCCTGGGCAAGGGGACACCTCGCAGAGGGGACTTCAAGCAGCCCCTCTTACTCCTGCTCATGGGAGCATCCTGGCTGCCAGTATCAGCTCTGGCTTCTGGGACTCACTGCAGGGCTTTGCTCTGGCTGTCTGGTCCAGAGCTAGCTTTAGGGGACTGGCTCCTTTGGGAAAGGGAGCTGGTTCTTGACAGTGCTGAAAAAAACACCCCAAAATGCAGAGGCACATGTGTGGATTATAGTGCAGTCTGGCTGGGGAAGCTGAGCATCTCAGTCCCATCAAAATGAAGACGTGATGTACAGAGGCAGCCCTTTTGAGGGCCGCCCGTCAAAGGCACAGCTTGTGGCATTGCGTGGTATTTGCATGTCTGCCAGGTAAGGTGCCAGCTAAATGGTGTTTTCAGGCTGAGTACATGATACCTCTCTAAATGCCTACATGAAGGACCTCTCTCTTCCCTGGATCTATCCTATGTTCATACTAGCTGTCATTTGATTGTTACATACCTCCTAAGGGTTACATTTTCTCTAAAGGACTCACATAATCATCTATTTAAAAAAAAGTAATCTTTCATTGCCTCAAGACAGTCAAACTCTTTTGTTATTGTCACTGTGAATCTCCTCAGAACCAAAACGCTTTTACATAGTTCCATCTTTAAATGTCCTCTTTTATTCTCATTCAGGAAAGCTTAGATTTGATAACAGTCCAGGATTTTAGTATTTCATTTTATCTAAAGAAAAAAAAGTCCAAGGAGAAATATGGTAGTTTTTATTACTTTAATTATTATTTTGTTTTCAGAAGTAGAGCATGAATTCTTGCTAAAAACATATAAGTGAATGAAGTAAAATAATCTTATCAGTAATTTTAGTGTTTCAGAAATTCTTGAAGTAAAAATACACCTGTATGTACAATTTTACTCATCCACTACTTTTAAGCCTCAGTACGAACTGTTCATATTGTACAATAGTCAGCATTTTGCCTATATTTTTATGCATACAATTTGTCATCAGTTTATGCCTCTTCAGGCCTTGGCAATGATTTCTTAAATAGCCTCTTCTAGTTGCAGTGTTCCTTTCAAAAATTACTTTTCCTTCCTGAGGCTCCTTGGTAAAAGGCAGAAGAAGGTATAATGACAGAAGTATTACAAACTAAAGCAGATGGCATTTCAGTTTTGGATAATATAATGAAACTTGCACACAATGTTAATTGTCCTATAACCCAGTGCATTTCTTGCACTATGTTGAAAATCAATCAGACTTTTCCAGGAGGAAGGATTTTCACATAATTTCAGAACGTATCAGTTAAAAAAACCCCATACAAATAAATAGAATCTTTCCAAACTGGAAGACTTGGAGAGGTCAATAAATTATCTAATGTACGGACTTCGGCTGTCTGATGCTTTTGAAGATGTGTACTTCTTTCTGATGACAGAATTTAAAATTCTCATAAAGCTCAGAGACCATAAGTAATTCCAAGTACTGAAACAGCAAGATACAGAGATGAGTTGAACAGCCTCATCTACACCCCCCAATCACTTCCTTTGGAAACTGTCAATAACATGTTTAAATCGGTTTTGACCAATACATCATGGTAATTTGAGGACCAATACATCATTCTCACTATTGAAGGTGAAGTAAACTCTGTTGTGGCAAAGATTTAAATGCTCTTTCAGATCAAAGGGTAATTTGAGTGTTGTTTTTTTTTTTTTTTTAATGATCTCTAGCATAGTTTCAAGACTGTTCTATTTCACCAGAGGAAACTGCTTATAGCTTACTTTGGAGAAGGAATAAAGTATGTGCTACCGTGACAGAGTAAAGAATGCTGATAAACTAATTACTTAATATAATCAGCTGTATTTTTAGGGATGAACAGAATGGTATTAGATCTGGGATTCCAATCTCTGGAACAGACACCAGAGAATATTAATATAACTACAGAGGAAAAATTGATGCCTTCAATGTAAAACAATAAACAAGCAAGATGTCCGTTGCTTGCTTTTAATTATTTTATGCTCTTATTAGTCTCTGAACTCTCTTGTCCCTTGCAGCCTTTTCTCCCATTTTTTTTCTGTCTACACATCATTGCATTGTAACTCTTTGCCATGATATATGTTTAAAACCTATTCATTTTTTATTCATTCTTTAAGACTGTCTTACTACATTGTATGCAATATATACAGTCCACCTTATGTAAAATACAGAAACAGTTGTCAGTGATAAATCTTGCATGCTTCAAAATCGGATGAAGTGTTTATATTTGATTTTAGGCTGCCCTACAGCATTATTAAGTGGAACAGTTATTACACAGCCTGTATATACAGATGGCTGTTTATTAACCACAAGATGATAGGTTTAGACAAACCCCTCCTACCTGGTTTTGCTTCAACTACAAATGGTCATGTTTCTTCATATACACAGGACTGATTTTTCTCTTTCTCAAAACAGAAAATAACACTGTGTAGTAATAATATAATTCAGAAAGAGGAAAGCTCTCATCCCTATAAGAAAGTAAAATAGTATTTAGAAGATACTTACATGAATTTGAAGCTATATTGGTGGGGGGGGAAGTTAGTGCTTACTTACATGGAGATATTTAACCATATTATCTTTTCAAAGATCATAGAATCATAGAATCATAGAATGGTTAGAGTTGGAAGGGACCTTCAAAGGTCATCTAGTCCAACCCTCCTGCATAATATACTTTACCAATTAAACACTATCAAATAAGTTGTGATGTTAAACTAGAACATCAAGGTTACACTATGACACGAACAAAAGAGAGTCAGACTCCATCTGGTCCTCCGTAAAGTGTCTGTAGGAGGCTTTGCTTCCTTAACCTCAAAGCACTGACTTTGACTGTAGTCAGAAAGGGCATTTGTAGCTTTGGTCTGCAGCAGTTCCTTCAATGTATTTTTGACCAGCCTGGAAATCATGCAATCACATTGTCCATTGCTTTGTTTTACTGCATATTTCAGCTGTATGAACTTCATGCCTTTTGAAGAAAACAGGTCATTGCTTTTTGTTTTCCCTCCTTTCCAATATTGGAGGAAATCGCTTTGCACGATGGAGATTAAGTCTTCTGTACAACTGCTTGCAGAGCTCACACCCTGGCAGACAATGGGAAGAGGAACACTGAAGAGTGTAAGAAACTGAAGGCAGATGCAAGCATAAACAAGCAGGTAATGTGGGGACACCTCCAATCCACAGCAGAGCAGGAAGCTCTAGTTACCTCATGACACTTGCAACTAGTCAGATGGGGGAAGTGAGTTTCAGAACACATGCGTGCCTTTTAGTAGGACAGCTTGCCTCCAGCTACTGAGAGAGCAGCCAAGGCCATCTACAGGAGCCTCATCTCTACAATTGGCTATCCTCCAGCGCTGAGTGTGGCAATATTTTTTTGCCATGTTCCATTACCTGTAGCAGTGATCAGCACACTGGTGAGGAGACAAGGAGAATATTTCTTAGAAAAAATTACCTAGAACTCTGCTTCTGCTATAAAAGCATAGTTGCTTAGGAAAAAAAAAAATGTATGATGGGAAGCAACTTTTGAATTAAAACTAAACCATCCACTTTTGTTGTCCACTTGGCTTATGTACCTAGCACATTTCTTTTCTTGTTTACCAGTTTTGGTTAACCACCCCCCATTTCATAGAATCATAGAATGGTAAGGGTTGGAAGGGACCTTCAAAGGTCATCTAGTCCAACCCCCCTGCAAGGAGCAGGGACATCCCTGACTAGATCAGATTGCTCAGAGCCTCATCCAACCTGGCCTTGAACGTTTCCAGGGATGGGGCATCCACCACCTCTCTGGGCAACCTGTTCCAGTGCTCTACAACCCTCAGTCTAAAAATTTTTTTCCTAGTATCTAATCTAAATCTACCTCCCTCTATTTTAAAACCATTACCCCTCATCCTATCACAACAGGCCCTACTGAACAGCCTGTCCCCATCCTTCCTGTAGGCCCACTTGAGGTACTGGAAGACCGCTATCAGGTCTCCCTGGAGCCTCCTCTTCTCCAGGCTGAACAGCCCCAACTCTCTCAGCCTGTCCTCATAGGAGAGGTGCTCCAGCCCTCTTATCATCTTCGTGGCCCTCCTCTGGACCCTCTCCAACTGGTCCATGTCCTTCTTATGTTGGGGGCTCCAGAACT
Organism: Tetrax tetrax; assembly: GCA_009806455.1. Taxonomy (NCBI): domain Eukaryota; kingdom Metazoa; phylum Chordata; class Aves; order Otidiformes; family Otididae; genus Tetrax; species Tetrax tetrax. The sequence goes on along the minus strand of WHYT01016749.1, from coordinate 148,690 downwards.
G
>WHYT01016749.1:100852-111959 GCA_009806455.1 Tetrax tetrax | reverse complement strand
TTTTTTTTTTTTTTTTTGTTTTGGATTGTCCCTCCTGTGATGAATAATTACTTACTATACAGTTTCTGTTTCTATGTTTAAACATCAATAAGTAGATATTAAAAAATACTATTTCATAAAAGTGTATGACTTTATTTAAGGCATGAGAAAACACATTCATCCTGTAGTTCAGCTAAAAACTGATGTTTACCAAGCACAACAAACACGCAGAGATAGGGAATCATAGAATGTAAATACCTTTTAAATTCAGCACTGTGTAAGTTCAAGGCAGGCATGGATGTGTGGAAGACGTTAGCCTCTCAGTGTACTAATAAGGAATAGGCATTTGCTCGCCATGAAGAGAAGAAGAGTTGTGGTTACATGAGTCAGGATAAAAATTCCAGAAACTATTGATTTTGCTTGTGGAGGACATACATTGATCATCATTTAGGGTCAAGAAAAGCTTTTACCCTGGCTTCAAAGTAGCTTCTTGATTTCCCCTATTAGTGAGGCATAATCGGCCAGCAGCACAGTGGGTCATGTCTTTGACTGAAAGGCCACTTTGAAAGGTGGCATGTCTTGTCTAGCATGGCAATTTCTGAAGCATGTTTCCAGCATATTTCAGGGTATGTAACAGTTGCAGAACTTTTGACATAAGTGCTGAGCAAGTAATCATAAATTGCTGGTATTAAAGAGCATTTTGCCATTACTCTGGCTGCTTACAGTCTATTCCCATCTGTATTTTGTCCCAAGTTATTTCTCTGTTGTACTTTATGTGGTGAACATTATTACCATATTCTCAGCTAATTTAAATTGACAAATCGCCATGGAATTCAGTAAAGTCATGCCAACTTATAGCACCGAGGACCTGTCTCTAATTATATTCATCCTGTTAGGGAAGTTTCAATAGAGCAAAGCTAAATATAAATGCAGCATGTTATCTTTATTGACTTCTAATAGAATAGTTTAGTATATGCATGATTAGTTACATACCAAAGTGAAATTGCACATTATTTGTGTTTATATTTTAGGTGAAAGGTAAGGTTAAGTTTCATGGAGGCTGCTAAAGTGAGATGTAAACTATGTTCTTTGGCTCGTATTGAAGGTGGGACACATACACACCAAAATGGGGCAGAGATGCCTGAAGCGATAGAGATTGGAGAAGTTTCCCTGCACTGCAAGCAGGTATTCTCAGCAGCGTGCCACCTCGGGTTTGCAGGTGGTGCAAGCCCACGAGCAAAGGCACTGGCCGAGACACTGCAGTGTCTCTTGTCTCATCTTCAGTGATAGGGTGAGCCTGACAGAGCACTTGCCTGTCTGTGTGCAATGTGTGTGTTCCCAGAGGATCCCTGTGGCACGAGGAAGGTCTTGTCCCCCAGAAAATTCCACCTCTGCACTCCCCCTTGAGAGATATAATGACTTCAATCTGCAGAAGTTAGAAAAAGTTTCATATCAACCCTGGCCATGACGTTTCCATTTCGGGTGTGCCACTGCAGAGCATTGGCTTCTTACAATTGTCTTTCCAACCCTTCCCAACTTGTCATTCTCCACCCTTCTTTCTTCTGGCCTTTTGTTTTCCAGAAGTGTTCTGCATACTGATTTATTCTGGCAAAACGTGGTATCTTTTGTGTTGAAGCAGACAGACGTGAAATAGTTAGTGTTAAACAACTGCGCTATGCGGATTAACAACATCAGGCAGCTGTAGATCACGCATCTCCCAGTTCTGTTCAGATTCTGTATATGCCTTGAAAGGCTTGTTTCGGTTCTTGGGAAGTTTCACCAGAATAACAATGGGTGCTCAGGCTGTTAATCAGAGCGATCACGTGTTCATTGCTGTTCGTTATTCTGGTTTTGGTGTCTAATATGTGGGTGGCTAGAAAAAAAATCACTGCTGAAGTAATTGCAGCTGCAGCATGAGTTGTTTGCTGATTTAGGTTTAAAAATCTTTTTTAACTCAGATGTTTTTGAGGTTTCTGTTGTACATAGGAAAGACTAAACAGAGACATTTAGAAATGGTATGTATTTAAGATCTTTCACTGTAGATACTGTGCAGGTATAATAATGCATTTTAGCTTGAACCAATAAAAGTTGTATGCTCTTAGGCATTATAGAAAATGTTTTAAATATAGGAAACCTGATATTTGCATCAGTAACAATGCACATTTCATTAGGTACGTGGTGGTGTTTTTTGTCGCTCTGCAGTTCCAGAGTGTTCAGTACTTGCTTTGGGAATCAATACAATGTTCCTTTCATGTATTTGTCCAGTAATGTAACTGGTTAAGGGTGACTTTCTGCCTTCTATGATGCTATTTGAGATTTTCCTTGGTAGGCTTCTGCTTTGGTTTGTAATAATGTAAGTGGGAGATGAAAGACTCATCCTGGTGCAGACCTGTTTGTGGAGTTGAACTAGCGTGAGCTGGAACTCCTTGGGTATGTCTGTGTTTTTTTAAGGGTCAGGCTCAAAAAACAGGTTTGCCTGTTGTGCAGATCACCAGCCCAGTAGGCACAGAACAGGTGAAGTGTGCCCTCAGTGCACAGGACCTGTGCAGCTAAGGGAATCTGACGGGATGTGCCGGTACCTGCAGTCGGAGGAACAAGCCGTGGGCAGTGCCCTCCAGTGTAAATGGAGGGAAGGTGGAATCCTTGTGCACGTGCCCTCCCTGAGGGCTGCTCTTCCGCACCTCAGTCTAGGTAGCACTGGGATCTACCTGAAGTGGTCGTTTCTGATCAGAGAGGTTTCAGAGCAGGATGGAGAACTGCTCCAGGTGGGGCAGAGCCTGGCAGACTGCCATGGATGCGTGTGCTTCCGAATGACTGCTCTCCTCCCGTGTCGGGAGAAAGGTGACTCGTGGCAGGCTGACAGGTTGCATAGCTCCACGGGACGGGTCAGTGGGAGTCAGGTCTGGTGAAATAAATAATTAACTACTTCAATGCAATAATACGGGAATTGAAGGGGGGAATCTTTTGTTGCCAGCAAAATTATCATCAGGCAAATGGGAGGAATTTTGTGAGTTCAGTATCTGGGAAATCTGGAAGAGAAGAGTTGAAGATGGATCACAGACCTTTCTCATTGCCTCTGGTTCCCAGAGGACTCCAAGTCTGCCAGGTTGAGCATAAAATATTTTCTCCTGGAGAGGAGATAAGCAGAGAGTATCTCTTTTCCATTGCTGATTTCATACAGTGATCTAGCATGCACAAACATGCAGTGTATGCAGCCACTCCAGACCACATCCAATGCCTGCACGTGTGTTGATTTCAGACAAGTGGTGTCAGCTTTCTCTTTAACATTCTGTCCTTTCTTCTTCCTCAGAGGTTTTATAGCTCTGAACACATCTGAGCTTTCCATAATATGAAGCCTTTTTTTTTTTTCTGTTTTAGTTTTTCTCTGATTCGAATCTCTGTGTGTTTTTTAAATGTACATGCAAATGAGTTTTGCCCCTCAGTTTCCTGGTAAGCTGCCGCAATGGCCAGGAGGGTGGCAGGGGCTCTGCATCGCTGCTCGGGGGAGTGGTAACGTGTGACTGAACGTGGCAGAGCCTTGTCACAGGAAGAGGTTTGCTGCTTCCTTTTTGTTGCTGTTGCTGTTGCCTGAAGGACCGTAGAAGAGAAACCTGGAGGGAATGGTGGAAAGAAAATGCATGGGTCGGCATTCGGCTCTGGGTGCAAAGTGGAAGTCTGGCTGTGTGTGGAAGGGCATCTTTGTTAAAGAGCTGGTGTGTTAAATAGCGAAGACTGTTTTAAGAATAAGATGTTATTTGTTGTCATCTACTTTCATCTACAATTAAAATAGTTTAAAAGACAATAAGCACAATGTAAATATCTGTTTTCTCATTATATGTTTACCTCTCTGTTTTCTCACAGAGTTCTTTGTCATCTATTTTTAATGGTAATGAATAATTCTGACAGGAGGTTGAAGCCAGGCATGTTATGTATTACGGTAGTGTTATTTCCTTCAAACATACAGTGCCAGGTTTGGTTTCATTTTATTTTGAAGGGCTGAGGATGATCAATACCACACCTTGTTCTAATATTTCTAAATAAATTTTTTTAAAAATTAATTTATGCATCTGACTGACGTACATTCAAGGCTCAGGTGGGTAAAACAGTTGAGCTGTTTTGCCCCTCGCATTTGAAGTTCCTTGTTGGATGCTGCCCATGGCTCTGCGGTGGCAGTGCGTTGACTAGAGCAGTAGCTGCTGCTGAGTAGGACTCCTTTACAGCTCTCAGACTTCAGTGATTTCAATGTCTAATGATTTCAATATGCTGGTGATTAACTAGATAATATACTCTACTGGAAAATCCTTGAATTGTGCGGTGAAGGCTGAGTGGGCTGAGGTGATGCTGGGACTTTCCTGCGTAGATTGTTTCTATTTTGAAGTCAATCGGTTAGAACTGCTGAGGTTTTTATCGTAGTACTTGACAAGTTTCAGGAAATTATTGCATAAACATTTTCATTTTGCTGCTGATTGGTATTTTGACTGAAACAAAATAGATAAAATGTTTCTTCATTTAGCCTATTCCTCTCTACCTCAAGACTATGTAAACTGATGAGATGACATAAGCCTAACTAAATAGAAAGTGCAGTTTAATTTCCTTTATATGGTTGTATTTTGCCTTTATCATTCAATTTATTTCAGTTAGAGATTATTGGAGTAATTGTGGCAAATATTTAACATTAGGCCAAATTTAATTTTGAAAGAATTTCATTTATAGTTGAAATTGCTTTGATGTGTTTTGCTGTCTTAATATCTGTAGCTGCAGTCATCTGCATAAAGCTGAAGCAATGTTACTGGGTTTATTTACACTGGAAGAACTTAACCCTATGCATCTGCCTGGCCATCTACCTAGCTAAAAACCCTCCTTGTGTTTATAAGTAATGTATTTTTATTTACAGATGCTTCAGGTACTCAGTGATTCCTTTGTTAGTATTATTTTTGTGAACATTGACCACCTCACTCACCACTGTCGTGGTCAGTAACATTTTGAGAGGAGAATAACTGGTCAGAGGACTATCCATTAATTAAACTTGTGAGGGATCCTACTTTATCTGAAATTTCCATCAGGATCCTCCAACATGTAACATGCCATGTTCCTGATACCAGGATATATTTGTGTTGATGGTGGGAAGCTGGGTCACTGAACTTTCGGCTTTCATTATTTCATAACCAGCTACTTCACAGTGACACTAGTAAAATGGCAAATAACCCTGCAGAGGTGTGTTGAGAAACAGCATGGTAAAAACTTTCATCTTTTAGAATAAAATCTGAAAGAACTTTGTTTTTTTGTTGAAGGTGAAGATGGATGAACATGCTGAGCAAGTGCCAGTGTATTAATAAGAAGGCAGTGGTGCATAAGCATCAGAGAAACTACACTTGTTGGCCTTTTGAACCATTCTCCAAGTATCTGTGGAAGGAAATTTATGTCTTACAGCACCTGTCTTGGTGCCAGGTGTACTGGCCTGTATCAGGTTTCCAGTGCGTTGGAGCTGCCAGTGTGGGGACCCCACTCCCAGCAGCGCTGGCAGGCTGCTGAGGAGAGGCTTTGCAAAGGGAATGTCCTGAGATGCCCAGTAGGAAAAGCTGCCAGCCTTGTGTCGGGACATGCACTCTCAGGGAATTTAGGTACTTGTCTCTTGTGTGGAATTGTGAAGCATTAGGTATCTACACCAGCCCTTTTTGTTCCAAAATAAGGCTAAATGTTTTGTGGCAGTGACTCCCTTTCCTTTGGTAGCATATGATCCTGCTGTGGTCCCAGGGGTAGGGATATCACGATGCTCAACTGCGAGACTCCACAGCACATACAGCCTCACAATTAGGCTGCTTTGGCCTGAAAACAGAGCCTAAAAGTTTCTTAAAATCTCTGCATTGTCTAGGCCCCTCCCTTCTCGTTTGTCATTTAGCTGTGGAGGTTTCTAAAATTTGGTCTCACAATCTCTAAATTCGTTTGTACGCCTGTAACTAATTGTATAGGACTGCTTGGACGTTGGCAGCTTGGATGCAGGCTCCGCAGCAGAAACGTAGGTGCTTAGGGGACACGGCTGGTTAGGAACGGAGATGTCAAAAGGCTTTTTAATGAGCATTCAACTTCTGTCTCCCGGGTCAGCTAATGAGTTCCTTTTGTGAAGTGAAACTCATCTGATGTCAGTTGACATAGCTTCATGTATTTTTCAATTGAATTTTGCTCTAAATCCATCTTTTAATACAAAGCAGTTGTGAGATTCTTGCCTCACTGGGGTGTTTCGAGTAAAATGACGGCTGCAGCTCCAGCCTACCGTCTGCGTGAGATTCGGGAGCCACTGAATTGCGAAGGATATATCAAGCCCTTGAGGTCTAGGATATATTTCATCAGTAAGGAAAAATAACAGCTTTTTTTTTTTTTTTCCCCCCCACTGGTAAAGTCTGTGTATTCTGTATTGATCGCCAAATAAATGTATCTCATTCTTACAACTTAACCTCAAGCTGCCTTAGTACTACATGGTTTATAACCAGTTTCTGCTCTTGTTTGTTCTGCTTCTTAGATGGTATTTTTTAAAAAGCTTAGAGGTAACAGAGGAGAAGGTCTAGATTAGATTATCTTTCACAGATGGGTGTTGCGTTGATGAAACAATGTAATCCAATAATGAGCTTACGAACCTGAGCATCTGTACTGTATGAATGCATACATTTGCATTCAGATATTTGAAATCATGTTCAGGGTGTTACTTAGGGGCATAGCGTAAGGTGACATACAGTTGCATCAGCATGGACATCTGCAGATCTCAGTGATGAGAAATGCTGTTAGGTCAGTTTTAAAGCAATATGATTATACAAGTCTTGCCCTGATGTAGCTCTGGTGCATGTCTTGCTGCTCAGTGAATGCTGTAGTCTCATTTTGTTATGAAGTATACAAATGCAAAGGTTTAGACACACTAGGGCACGTCCCTGCCTTCACTGGAGTGCTTTGGGACATGGCAGGAATGACGCTCTTTCACTGCCCCATGTCTAGCATTACACCTTCCAGTAGCTACCCAGGTTGAAAATTGGGGCCGCGGCTCAGCCTAGACACACAAAACCAGTCCTCAGTGGGTGTACTGGAGTGCCTTACCCCGTCACAGCCAGAATGGGCGGAGAGAAGCGGGTAAGGAGGAGACAGTGGTGGAGAAACTGGGGGAGAACAGAGAGCCGAAGATGTCTGGGTACTGATAGAAAGGGTAGAGAGAGTGACAAGGAGATACACACGTACTTTAGAAGGGGAAATGGAAAGACAGGTGTGAGAGCTTGAGTCAGAGAGAAAACGCTGTCTATAAGAGCATAAGGAAAGATTGTGTCTGGGGAAAAAAAAAAATCTCTTGAGAAAAATGGAGAAGATTTCAAAATATGTTATATTCTAAAGAAACATTGAAATGATTAAATAGCCTAGGATTAAAGGGGAAAATTTTTGTTGCTGTGTTTATGGGGACAAAATAGACTGCAGAAAAGTAAAACAGAATAAAACTCAGAGCGGTATGTAGTTGTATATCTGTTCAGTACAGCGGTGTAGAATAAGGCAAGTTTAATCAGTGAGTACTATGGACAGATACCTGAAACACTGCGTCTCTCTTGCCAACCATCAAGTTATTGATCTGAAGTATGAGGCCTCCATGTTTTTTTCCATATGGGTAAAGAACATAGTCTTTATTAGTCTTGTTCTTAGAAATAATTGACCCATTTTAGATTTTACTTTTTTAAAAAAAGAATACTCAAGATAGATGATCTGTTGGGGAAATGCCCCTAAATCATTACAGTCCTATAAAATCATATGACGTTTTTAATGGAGGCCATGCTGTGTGTCATGATCAGATTCAAATTTGGCTTTAAATTAATTTGTATCCCTATAACTTACGAGTCTGATTGCAAACTGTAATAGCAATCACTAGATCTAACTCCTGACTGAACCTGCATTTTTGTTTCAGGCAAACAAATTAAAACTGTGTTAATTATGGAATAGCTTTTGGATGTATATAGCCTAGGTTTCTTATTAAAATACTTTACTTTTTGGCTGCAGTCTGAAAACGAAGTACTTGCATATTTGCATGCATAAAGATGAAGTAGAGGTTTGTAACATCTGTCTAATTGTCAATAGGATTTTAAATATGGGTTGCAATCCTGATTCATATAAATTCACTCATATAAAGAGGCTACAGCGGGAGATGCTCAGGTAAGGATTCAGAATGAAGTCTGCAGAAGTATGTGGGGACTGCAGTGAGGTGTGGGTCTGTTGCTGGTCCTGTTATGCATATTTTAAAAGCAGTTCTCATGGATCCTCCGGTGGAGAAACTGTCCGGCTATGTCCCATCCCAAACTCTTGCCCACCCCCAGGCTACTCGCTGGTGGGGCAGAACGGGCCTTGATGCTGTGTAAGCACTGCTCAGCAGTAACTAAAATTCCCTGTATTGTCGACACTGTGCTGCTCACGTATCCAAAACGCAACACCATACAAGCTTCTATGAAGACAACTAACTCTATCTCAGCCAAAACCAGTACAGTATCATGCTTTTGTACTGATAATGCAAGAAATATCTAACAGATAAACTAAGAGGATGTGTGTCAGTCCGCACTGACGCTGGAATTTATGGGAATTATTCCCCCTGCAGGAAGAAGGAAATAAGTAGGTAATTATTTCGCAGCTCAGCAAGTCCCTTTCTACCCTCACTAATGACATTTAAATTGCGAACAATTTCCTCTGAAATCAATAAAGTTTGATGGAATTATAACCCAGCAAAAGAAGAAGAAACTCATTGTCTTTTAATCTTCTTGTGTGCTTACTTTCCCACATCTCATACTGTAGATCACTTTGATCCTAAACTGTAACAATTCCTACCTACCTGGATTTGCATAAAATCCGTAAAATGTTTTAAAGTGTAGTTGAAGCATGTTAAATAAATATTTGTGTCTGTTTCTAAAGTTGCTTTAATTTATATACCTTATGTTTCATATAGGCATAGCCAGTAACTCTCCATGAAAAAAAGTCTCTAGTGAAGTGAGACACCAGGGATACTTCTGCAGGTTCAGGGAAATAAAGTCACATCAGGATAGCATTCTGCATTTTATTCTTCAGCGGATTTATTTACCTTACCAAAAACTATTTTCCTCCACTGATCCACTTTAAAATAAACCTTTGAGCACTGTTCAACAGACATGGAAAAAAATACGTTTGAGGGAGAATCTGATTTAATTCAGATCTTCCTTTTTAATTTATGACTTCTAGTAGCAGTGGGAACTCAGAGATACTCAGTGGACCTGAAAGAAAGATGAATGACATTTTTATGCTGCCATGGATTTAATCCATCAGTGCTGAGACACTTTACAATTAAAATATATGATCCCATTAACTGTTTTTTACTGTATACATTTCATAAAGAAAAGGTAAGTGTCTGATGTGCACGTGTAGAGCCGCGCAGGGCTGTGGGTTGGAGCCAGTCGTCTGTGTACTCTCTGGAGGCAGCGGTGGGAATGTCAGCCCCCGGCTCCTGTTCTTTGAAGAGTTTCTGTCTTTTCTGAAAGAAGAGTAAGATTTATGTAAATGGCTGCTGCCAACGCTGTTTCTTAACAGCATCCCTTCCCAAGTCTTTCATTAAGATCTGCTGCTGGAACTGTGTGACCACTGAGGTCTGTAGGCAGCCACATTTGCAGACCGAGCAGGAGCTCTGTGTTTCTGCCGTGCGGAACTGCTGTCCCGGACGGGGGGGAATACTGGTCATGCTCCTAGCCTACGCCACTGGCTTGCATAGGAAACCCAGATGTATAACCAAAGACTCCCTGTACCAAAGCTTAGGCTCTCCTAACCTTCCTCCCATTTAAGCATAAGTGCTCTGATTCTGCTGTGAAAGGTGTCTCTGTCGACCTGGAGAGAGATATCTATATATATGTATGTAGCAGTGTCTGTAGATACAGAAGATCTGTAGATATAGAAGATCTGTAGGTATTCGACTTCTTTTTCTAAGGAACCTGAGGGTCTTCTGTGCAAAGTTGCTCTTGATAATGAATACTTCTCCCTTTGCAAGAAGTTTTTCCACCGCTGTACCTTCTGCGTAGAAGGCTTTTTGTGTTGTGTGTTGGGTGTATTAGAAATGCTTCATCTGACAGGAAAGGGTTATCACGTATCCTAAAGATGCTCAATGTGAATTCAGCTGATCTCCCCTAGGGAAGTGGCCTCTTCCCAGGTGATTTTTTTCCCCATGGCTTTCATATACAGGTCTACCTGGTCACCCACGGTGGTTTTGGAAGGCACCGTTGCCTGAGTAGCTGATCTCCCTAGCTAGACCCATATCTTTCAGAGACCCAAAGCAGTTGTCTGGGTCATGCACTTCATATCAGTAGAGGCTTTTTGAAACAGGTCAGATGTACTAGCTTCATCTCTTGACTGGTGTGAGTCCTCCTCCAAAAGCGAAGTGGTGGGGGTGGCAGTGAGAAAAGGGTAAACTAGGACAGGGAATCGGATGCGAGGACACAACCAGGAAAGCCACAGGGCTGCTGTTACCTCTGCCCCCTCCTGTACAGTGGGGATGGAGTTTTTATAATTAGAGCTTCCATATTTTTTTGGGTTTTGTAGAGGCTATCATGTTTTTTAGTTCACATGTTCCCTGAGCATAGGCGCTCTGTTGTTACCCTTCCAGGCTTGGGACCCCGTAGCCTACGGCTTCCAGCACACCTGCTGCTGCCTCAGGCTCTGCTCTGCTCTGCTCATTAATATCTATTTCCAGAGTTTCACCTCCAGAGTGGATTTACACTTTAGCAAGTAACTGTCAAGTGACAGGTAATGGAAGCAAATAGAAAGGTAGGTTCAACATGGGTTCTTGTCTCAGTTTTGCTTAAGTTAGCCCATGTTATACATGGACGCTGACTGGCTTATTTCTTTGCTGCAGTGAAACATCCTTTGACCCTGGGTCAGGGTCTTCTGTACTGGCTCTCATCTGCATAAACCACCTTCCCAGAGCCCAGGCTGACCCCCAAACTTGAGGCTTGCCTGCCTGCTGGGAAAGCCCTGCCTCTAAGCCTGTCTTTGGCTCTGCCCTTGCGTCCCTGTGTCCTTCCCCACAGTCCCCCAGCATCCCAGAAGGCAGAATCAGAGTCTAGACTTTTTTTTTTTTTTTTTTTTTTTTTTTTTTTTT
>WHYT01016749.1:78288-100832 GCA_009806455.1 Tetrax tetrax | reverse complement strand
TTCAATACTCTGTGAGAGTGAAAAGCAGCTGTTAGACATAAAAATAGAGGCAGTTCATAAAGGCAAAATAGAATTCATGTATTTTACATATACAGATTCACCCACAGCTACAGACGGCATTATCAAGTTTTACTTGTGCTACTCCTTTTTTCTATAAAATTTTTGTCATGCTTTCAATTGTCTATGCATTTTTTTAATCTGCAAAAATACAGGCTTAAGATGTGCAATGCAGATACTCTTTTTTCCCTAAGTCCTTTTCTCTTGCATGTTGCCTTCTGCTGTCTCAGCTTTCCTTGGGCCTGAGTGGAGAGTTAAAACTGGGGGGGTGCACAGAGCATTACGTGATGCTCATCTGCTCTAGCTGCACTTGCTGCCATCCCGCACAGCAAACCCCGCACAGAATCACACAGGTCCTGTGTGTGAGGGCTGAAGGAACAGAGAGAGGGCTGTGTGTTGCCAGAATTAATCTGAGCACAGAAGATTTTTTGAAAGGCTACTTCTTCCCTATGCATTGATGTTTACACAGTGACTTCACAATAGAGATATGGCAGAAGGTTAGTGTGTTTTAAGCACCAAAGAGCTGCTGTTTTGTAGTATATAGTTTTCAACTGTGTTGGCAAAAATAGAAAATACTATTTTTCATTTTTTGTACCTCTCACCTGTCACGTTCTTGATCTTTGTATGGTCACAGAACAAATGATCAGTGTGGTGAGTTCAGTCTGTTGCAGAAAATGTTTTGTTCTTACAAAAGCAAATCTATAGTACATGCCTGAAAGCCAGAAAATAGTGTTTTAACTATCAACTCTTTTGGTACCTCCACTTCACCAGTATTGCATGGGAATAATGTTACTTTAATTCATAGTAGTATTCTGAGGTTAATTAGTTTGTGGTGCATTATTAATACTAAACCAGAAGGGTCAAAGCTTGCCATCATTATGGTGTCTGCGGTTCAGGCAGCAAGAGCAGTTGCAGTTTCAGCGCTAGATGGTCTCTGCTCCCCCAGCTCAACTCTTGTGTACTCACTTGCCATGGCTACTGTGAAAATTATAAGGCAGTCCATTTATCTGCCTAGCAAGCATTGTTGTGTTTTCTTTTTCCTTTTCATGCCTTTGCTTGTGCAACATTTACGTTTATTTTTTCTTTGAACTACATATGTAGCTGGTGCTTTAAGCCTTTATGGATACATACCTTAGGACTTTACATTTCAGTGCTTAGCCTTTCGATGATTTACAAGGATTTACAATCACAGTTTATGCTTGTGGCCATGCTAGTAATTTTTCTAGAGGCTTTGACATCCCTTGATGTATCTGAAAGCTTTTCATTATAGTTTTGGGACTAGATAAGGAAAACATCTCCGTAACTGAGATGGTCTCTCATGTGTACAGCTATCTAGATTGGAGAATTTAAGGCAGATGGTGCAAATTCAAGATTAAAATGGGTGAAACTTTTAGGAAAGTGCGGATGCAGAGTCTGTGCAGTTCCGGAGTTCGGTTCCTCATTGTATGTAATCCAACCTCACTGCAGACTGCTGCCCAAAGGCAGCTTTTTCATTAAAGAGGGCAAAGAGGGATGTGACTATATTAATATCCTGTCCTTTCCACCCGTGAGTTAATTTCTTAGAGAACTGGTGATTATAGCTGCACAGTCGTTAGATGCTGCACAAGGGAGAGGTGAAATGGGTTGCTGTGTCTTGAGAGCAGTGAAAGCAGTTAGAGGAGGGGAGAGAAGGGGATGTCTCTTTTTGGTGGCAGCCCACGGTTTGGGTTGAATTAAACACAGTACAAAACTGCTCTCTCAGGAATCTAATATTTAGTTAACTGTGAGATCTTTGAGTACTGCTGTTACTCACTGTCCTTGTTTGCACATCTCTCCCCTGTCAGTCAGAACATTTCACTCGCCCATGGTTTTAGCTTGTTTTGCTTCACCCCTCGTGTTTATACATTTGTCATCCTAGACTTCGCTGTATGCCATACGTGTTCTGATAGAGAAAGCCATGAGCATCTTGGCTTTTTCCCCTGTGGTTTGGTTTGGCTGAAATATTTTCCAGCGGAGCAGAATAAATGAAATACAGCCAGGAACAAGAAGCTGTGGCCTTCAGTTACAAACCCCTAATTTAGAAGTCTCTTTCTTTTAATCATATATACTTGTCAAAGGTGCAGTTAAACATTTACCACTGGTTTAACAGGCCCTACCTAAGACAATAAGGTAGGGCCAACAACAAGGCAGCACACACCTTCTGGTGTTTAGTTCCTCTGGTGCCCGAGAAGAGGTGATGCGCGCTGTAACATTTGCTCCCTCAGACTCGTGTTTTTATGCAGAGAGCGTGTTGAGACAATCTCTCACTGCCTTGCTGCAGTGACAGGAGCAGGCGCATCCTTGCTGCACGCAGCCCAGTTAAGGATTCAGGAGCAGTTCTGCTCCCACTGGGCTCTGGTCATAGCTGGCAGGTGGAGAATTGCTTATCAGAAAATTTCCTTAGCCTTAATATTAATCACTGTAGGGCAGCAGGGATGGTGTTATGTCTTCCAACTATCTGTATCTGCTAAAGCAGGTAATTTTGCTAACTAGGCAGCCACGTCCTCATGCATGAAGACACAAGAACTGAGAAAGGAGTGGGCATGTGTTAGACATGCTTTGGGGTTTGCCTGCCTAATAATACTGCTGAGAAAGAGAAGGACTTTCTGAAGATGATGCATTCTGCTGAGAAACCTGGCGGAAGCTTTGAGTATAAAATTGAATAGATTCTGTAGCACTGAATCCAAGCTATTTCTGGGCAATTTTCCTGTGGTAATCCACTCGGTAGATTTATAAATCTCTATATAGGTTAAATTAATGATGTTGACAGACAGTTTCAGACACCTTTCTTTTGATTCTTAGAAACTTTTCCCATTTCCCACCAAACTATATGTAGTGAACCAGAACTCATGCAGTTGTTCTTACACAAACGTTTTCCTTTATATTAAAATAGTTGCTCTTTCTTTTGGAATTTTGTCAGAGACAAACCACACTCGTCTCAGCTTTGTTTTTTCTTAGTCTCCCTGGTTCGATCCCTCTACCTCGTGGTTCAGTTTGGGGAGAGCTGTGAAGAACCTGGGTCATGACATCTGATTTCAGGCTGCAGAATAAACTCCTGTCTTTGCCTTTGCACTTCAGCTTATTTTATTAGGTAGAGCCTGTTAAATCAGTAGTAAATGTTTATTAGCTGCACTTTTGACAAGTATATATGATTAAAATAAAGAGACTTCTAGATTAGAGGTTTGTAACTGAAGGCCATAGCTTCTTGTTCATGGCTGCATTTCATTTATTCTGCTCAGCTGAAAAAGATTTCAGCCATTTAAAAAGTGGCAGCCATTAACCTGGCATCTTGTAAGGGAATGTTTGCATTTTCTCTTGAACCATTTGTTCTTAGTAAAAGACAATAGTGTAAATGAAGGAACTCAGTGTTCTCTAGCATTATCTAACAGTCTTGTTTGTTTGACCTGGCTGTTCCATTGTATCAAGTTATTTACAGTACAGTTTGGTAAGTTGTAGGTTCATGTGTGGTAAAGGTGGAGGGAAGAGCCTGTGGACTGAAGAAGTTTCTCAGTACTTTACTGCACGCGTACCTTGCACTGGGTTCTGCTAATAAAAAGTATATCTGGAAAATCTATCCCAGTGATTAAGGGGATGACTGTCCTTTGCTTTTATATAAAAAATGGAAATGTAAGGATAAAATTAAGGCAAATACAAATATATATGAATACTTTGTAATTCACATTGTTAGTTCACATTCACATTCTGACCTTAGTGGAGAGTCTCAATACGTGACATGTAGACGCTGCTCAAAAATGGCCATAGAAGTACTTTCTTTTCCCCTGAGGCTAAAAAAACAAAAGCCGCATCACCATTTTTTTTTTTCCATTGGTGTGTATTTTGTACTTGCACCTGATACACTACGTGTGATAAAGCCATACTTGGATTTATATTTACAGATTACCAACTTCTACTTTGCCTATTCAAAAAGACTGGCATCAGCTGGTTCTGCATGCTCCACTAGAGCCACGGCGATGTGCTAGCTGCAGACCGGGCCCTCGGCCAAGATTAATTTCACACGTGTATGTCTTTGTGCAAGGACGTGCCTTCATTTTTCAGTGCACGTCTTCAAATTTTGTAGGGTTTCTTGACCCGACACAGATGTATTCCGCCTACCTTTAGGTACTTACCTGGAACTGATGCTTCTGCTCCACTTGATAGAATTGATTTGAAGAGTATATTATTTATTGTAACTCTCTAACTTTCTTGAATTAATATAGCATTTTATTCTTTCTTGCATTTACTGTCTCATATTTTTGCCGTATGGTTTTGGTCATTTGATTCTGTGATTTTTGACTCTGTGAAGGGTAAATGTTCAAAATAAGCTGTTTTTCACCGTGCACTCTCTCTTCAGCTGTTCTGTTTTCCTCAGGGGAAGGAAAAATCTATTTTCCCCTCTCTCTGCATTTTGGAGAAAGCAAGGAGTTACAAATCTCTCTTTTTATGTAAGCCTTTCAGATTCCTGTATTAAATCAATAGGTGCTCTTCTCTTTGAAATCCGTGATTTCTAGACTATTTATTGAAGTGGGACTATTTAGTCTGCCATGTCATATTAAATGCTGTAGTGCTGTAGCTTTTGTTTCAGTTCTGCATTGCTGTGTAATGAAGATAATTTGGCATTGTTGACACAGTATATACTTGTGTTTGGGTTTTGTCAATAATATATTTCCATGGGTAGAAACATTTGTTAAGAAAGAAATTTTAGTAATGCATGGAGAAGATAGGGGTTCTGCTAATGAACAGACTCAAAGTAACCAAAACAATAATTTAGCTAGGATCCATTTTAATGTATTTGTAAGTAGGCAAAATGTGAAACAGTTGTTTGGAACTCTAGGAGGATCATGTTAAATGGCCTTAATAACTTTGTACTAATATTATAATTTAGTTATTATGGCGACAGTGGGATTTGGGTTTTGTGCTTTATTTCCTTGCTTGACCAATATAGCCTATGTGGCAAGTCTTAGGGGAAAAATAAATACACCTTCTACACCCTCAGGTTGTTGAGAATTTCCTGTGTTTCCACTGGCACTATTATTATTTTTTATTATTTATTACCATATTACCATTTATTACCATATTACATTATTACCAGTATTTATTTATTATTAGATGGAAATTGTTAATTCTGTGTCCTAATATGAATGGGGAAAAGAGGGAGAATATTAATTTAGTGCAGAAATCTGTGTATTCTCTAATGAGGCTTATGCATCTCATCCCCTTTAGTCCTTTTGAGTAAATACTTGGAAGTATAGCCCAGGGAGGATTTTAATTGTGAAGTGCAATTTTCAGATGAAGTTTGTTTTTCTCTCCCACTGAGAGGCAAAAAAATCCCTGATGGAAGTGGTGCTGAGGTAAGTTTTAGAAGGACTGACTAGTCTGAGGGGATGGAGAGATACTAGGCCTCTCTGACAACTTATGTCAAACTTACTTTGCCATTTATCTTGTTTCTCAGTTGTTGGCATCAGCTAAAAACTCAAGGAGAACTGGTCCTGCTTTGGTAGCAGTTTTTGCTATATTGAAATATTCACTGAAAGGAATTAGTTACTGTGGTGAGGATTTATCAGTGGTTATCCGCAGGAGTTTGGAAAGATCATCTCAGTGCCTCCTACCAGAGCACAAGATCTCACTGGTGAGTTTGATGGCTCTCACTGTCAGTGCATCCACCCTAGCAGGATGGAAAAAAAATTGGAAGGTCTAGGTCAGTTGTCAATTAAAGTCAGAAAAGCCACATTATGGCTTTGCGAAGTATGCATTATGTATTTGCAAAGTCCTGGAATGGAGATTCCCTCATTGCTTACGTGCAGGATCTGATATCTAAACCTATGAGTTTTAGTCCATTTTTGCTGCATATTTGTGTGTTTCTGTATGAGACCTTGATTGAATGAGGTTGTAGCTTTCCTTGGGTAGGTGCTCTCGAGGTACGTATCTGTGCAAGGCACAGGGAACCCCACTCTTGCCTGAGTTAATGTTGTACAAGTAATTAATTTAAGCTGTTCGTAATTAAACTCAATTAAGTGATTTTTTTGTATTAAACTGTCTAATTATAAAAATTTGTAAACATCTCAGCTTAGATACCGGTCTAATATTATTTCTTGTCTTCCTTATTGCGTTATTGGCGTGAAAATTGCAAAGCAAATGAATGTTACTGTTCCTGGTGGCCCCTGGGCTGTTGCTCCTGCACCCTTTGTGCTTACCTTACCTGGCAGCTCAAGTTTGAATTTCTCATTTTGGCCCAAGACATTTTGCACTTCAGCTCCCATGGAGCTACTGCTTCTATTTTCCCTCTAGAGTTCCTTTTATTACCTCTTTGCAGTGAAATGTGTGGTTGGTTGGTTGATTATTTGCCTGGGGTGATGTATCATGTCTGACACTGTGTTAAATATGGGATGCTTACTCAGTTCAGGCCACAGAGGACATGAGGTTCCTCAACTGCAATTTCCAGGACGCACTAAGGCCATAGAAAAATATTTCAGTTGGAAGATATTTATGATTTTGACTGAAAAGTCATCTGTAGGAAGCATATGCTTCTCATGGAATTTTTTGGTTTAGTGGAGACGTGATGTTCAGTGGTTAAATAAATGATGAGGAATTTTTAAACCAATTGTATTTAGCATAATGAACTATAGCCCATTTAGAGCTCTGTGCAGACTGAGAGGGGAAGTGGATGTGAAGAGAAGGTGAGAAAACAAAATGCAGAATAAAATTGGGAAGGAGGAGAGAATCTGACAGGCAAATCAGGAAAAAGGACCTCTTAGGGGAGAGGGGGAATGCAGGCTTTGACGTACTCATCCAATCAGAATTAAATGAAGTCTGTCTGTATATCAGTAAGTAATTAGAAAAACAGAACAAAGAGAAACAAAAGTTGTCCCTTCAGTAATTTTAAAGCAAAGTAGTTTGAAGCTCAGGAATCCTTAGCAAAAGTAATTTTAATAATTTACTTCATAAATAAATGTGCACTTCAATATTGTAAATATAAACTATTAAAAAAAAAGCTTTGGAAATCTTTGCTTTCCAGAAGATCTACAGACTTATATTTTTGTGGCCAACCACACTCTTCTAGTGTTATTTTGTATTTGAAATTTAGATTTTAGAAACTGCCAAATTAGTGCCACCAGATTTTATTAGTATGCTGAAAATATAGTAGCATACACATTTTTAAGTTAAAAATAGTCCTGAATTTATTGTCACTTAGTTTTGGTGGTTTTTTTTTTTTTTTTTTGCAGCGTAGGAAAGCAAGTTGGCACGGAATATGAATAGTACTTTCTCAGGCTGCTCAGTCCTGAAAATTAAATTAGTTGGGGATGTGGAAAACAAGCAGACTGAAGTCTGCTCTTTGAGGGTGGCAGAAGCCCCAAGACACCCGGGCAGAGCTCAGCTGGAATTCTTCTCACCAAGCCAAGTGTTGCACTTCAGTTAAACAGACTACTTTGTACTAGGGGAGAGGGACAACTCTGGGGTTTGTTTTTTTTAAATCTTAAAAATAATCTCCAAGACTCCTACAGGATTGTGTGCTATATTTGCCATTGGGTTTATTCTATTTTTATTCCAATGCCTTTTATTTCTTTTCTGTTTCTGTTATTGATCATTGTGAAATAGATATCAGGAAGATACTTCTGTCAGACTTCTGACCTCGCCGTATCTAAGTGAAGTGCCAAGGGGAAAAGTTTATCTCTCTGCAAAGGAGGTAACAAGCTATCACTGAAAGTGCAAGATTGTAATCTCGTTCAGTTTGAAATTGATGGAAAAAGAAATTAACCTTTCTCCATTCTTGTTTGTATTAGAGTGTAGGGCATGAACAGATTAAAAAACCCTCTGAGACGAGAATGTGCAGATCTTTCATATTTTGCCTGAGGGTTCTGTTCTGACTCACGCTTAAAAGAAATAAAGTATAATACAATGCCTTGAAAGACTGATGAATTTTTAAGTTCATTGAGGACAAATCTTATGTTCTTCAGTGATATATTGCTCTGGAGGTTCTCAACTAAGGAGAGATTTGATAAGCCTGCAAATATTTTAGATGAGTTACGACTACTCATGACTAACATGAAATTTGAATCTTGAGCTGTTGTCCTTGGACAGTTGTCCAGTGAAAGATGAGCTCTCTGAAGTCCTACACATCTTCCGAAAGTAGTTCTCGTGTTTGGCAGATGATCTCTGTTTAGCTAGTACTTCTGAACTACAGACTCGGACAGATGTGGTCAGTATATGGCCCATGTTTACAACTGTGGAGTTGCATGGTGAATGTACTCTATTTATTGTGGCTATGTCACTGATCCTGGGAGATACACCAAGGGTAGTTTATTATAGTAACTCATACTAGTTTTTCTTGGCTTAACACCTGCATTTGTCAAGATTTCAGAAATTAAAAGGTTCACCAAGATAAATAACCATTCATAGATAGATGACAGCTGCCAGCACTTTGACTCTGTCAGCAGTTTCAAAAAAACCATACTTGAGTTGGAAATGCAGTGAGTAGGAAACCTTAGTGCCTATTCTGATGCACTGTTTTGCAGTTTGGGAGCACTCATGCCTCTGTTGTTTCTTTTTTTGTTTCTTCATAATATCCTACAAATAGTTGTTAATTCATACCCACCTTTGGGTCTGCAGTCAGTAAAAAGTGCCTGGGTTATGTTGGGAAATCTGGGATATAAATCTGTAGATGTGTATATGGTACTGACTTGAGAGATGAAGAGTGTGATTTTCAGATCTGCTCTCAGATCAGCAGATGCTGGATTGAGCAGTTCATACACACAAGAGACTGATTATTCTATCTATATCTTTAGGGCTGCTCACACAAAAGCTCTCTGAAAGCATGACTCTTTTGGGTATACCTGTGGTTGCTTGTGAACTTTTTTGTGTCTGCCTGGTAGCACCTGTCCTCTCACTTTGTATGAGCAAATCTTGATCCTTTCCCCTTTTAAATATAAAATCAAAGTCAGCCTGGAAGACTGTACTATCTCAGACAGAGATCTGTGAACCATGTCAAATATTTGTTATTGGACAGGTTTAACTGGACACCTGCATTTTCAATTGTTTTAATGGAGAGTGGACCTGGTGCTGTGTAATCTTTAAACCTGGATACATAAATAAGTTTATCTAGCAACTAAGAAAAGAACATGGGAAGGAATTCCTGAGTCATCACAGACAACCCTATAAAGTAATGATGTCTGCACCACAGCAGAGCATCAGAGAAAATTGTCTCGAAATAACAAGAGGCACTTAAGTTTAAATTAATATATGTTCATATTTCACTGAAAATGAGCATAAATGGCTTCCTTCTTTTTAAACTAAGAACACGGCAACTCTTGATTTATGTTTACAAAATGTAGTACCTATTGGGGTAATCTGTGTTTGGATGGCCTCCTGTATGGAGAGAGTTCCTCTGCCTCCTTCCCCGCCCAGAAAGGTTTCTTATTTTTAATGCTTCCTCCTTCCGTGGTGGCAAGGAGCAAAGTACACTGGCCTTCCCTTTGTCCAGCCTCCTCCTCTCCCCTCAGTGGCAGGCAGGGAGGCACAGGTGGGTGAGGGCAGAACGGAGGCTGAGAGTGCAGGACGCAGCGTGGCTCTTGGGGTTCTACTGGAGGTCTCTCTGCTGGAGGGATACGGGATACTGGAGGTATCCAGTACCCCTGGATACCAGGGGGGAGCAGAGTGGGATACTGCAGGGCAAGAGGTGCCTGGTCCTTCCTGCCACCTGAGAGCTCTCTGATCTCCCTTGAAACTAGCTCCTCCTAGCCTCCTAACTTTCAAATAAAATCTCCATTTTTCTGTCATCCCCTTTTGCCCACTGGAATTTTGTTGCAGCTGCTCCAGGATGGATGCTTTGCCATTTCTGGGAAAGACTCCATGCCTGTGCTACTGAGAAACCATGAGTCAGCTTGCTTAAGGGAAGGATGAGGAGGCGAGGAAATCTCCTTCCAGGAGGAGTCTTCCCACACTTCCTGCTGTTTCTGTTTTGGGCACACTGGTTCAGAAGCTGTGGGCTGTTTTCTGCTCAGCTTCTAAGTGTATGAAAATTGTTCGTTCCGTAGGAGGATGCTGGGATCATCTAGTTGTCCTGATACTAGGTGTCAGTATCCTACATCCTTCCTCATCTAGAACAAAAGGGAGGATGTGTCATCTCCACTTGAAGCGTAGTATAGTGTGGGAGCACTGGGACAGGAGAAAGCCCTTGCTGAGCTCTGTAGAGTTTTGGAGTCCAGCAAAGTTGTGGAGGTTTTTTGAGGCGCTCCTTACTCTGAGAGGCTGTTGTTTAGTCTAATGATGATATATTCTCATTAAATTCATGGGGACTCTGAACTAAAGTGTGGTTGGACTCACAACACTAACAGCAAAGAAGTTTTTGCAAATAACACATCCATTTGAGTAGTTTATGCAATAAAACCCCCACTTTTGTCTGTGTTTGGAAGGTCAGATTCTGAGGGTGGGCATAACAGTGCTGAAGTGATTTGAATATAATATGCATCTGGATAAAAATGATGACAAAAGAGGTAACAAAACAGTGCTGTTCAGTTCACTTGCTGGAAACATCTTGCAAATACTTCATTTCTATTTCATGCTGGAATTTAGAGCTGCTACAATAGTGACAGGAGCTGAAAAATAGAATTGCTTCAGCTCTGTTCTCCCACCCACGGATGTTCTTTAGTGTGGAAAATGAGTCATCAAGAAAAGATATTTTTACTTTGCAACAGACATTAGAGAAACATTGATCTTCACACAAACTCTGTGTCAATTGATTTACCAGTCAAAAGGTCTAATCCTGCTTGCCTCCCCTAACACAGGTCTTGTTTTTTCTGGAACTGCTAGGTAGTCACAGCAAGGAGTGACCAGCATGAGCCGCCCAGAACTCTCAAGCAGCTCAGACATGGCTCCCGCTTTGGCAGTTGTACGACATGGCTGGCCAGAGGGCTGTGCCAAGCTGCTGGGTATCCCAGTCTGTATTTGGAAGAAACTGAGGCAGATCCTCAGCAGAGGTTGATTGTCCCAGGCCCTTTTGCAAGCACTGCTCCAGCCTGTCCTGCAGTGGCATGGTGGGTCTGCCAGGACAGAGCCTGCTCACTGACTTGGCCTTGGCTCTGTCGGATGTGGCCGGGGACGCTAGCTGCTTTTACAGGAGGAGGCTTTGACATATCACAGCATTGCAAGCAGTTTTTGAGAAGTTTCTTGTCACAGGTGAAAAGTAAGAAATGATTTGTGAGCTGGCCTCTTGGTTTGAGCTGGGATGGGGAAGGCTGCTGTTTGCCATCTGAGAATTTGGCTGCTAATTTACTTTTACTTTGTGTCTGATTTTGGAGTATAAGACTTCAATATAATGTGTAATAAACATAGGCTTTTCATCTGCAGTTTTCAAAGCATTTTGCAGAAGGGGAAGAGGAAGCATGAGGCTCAAAGCCATGTAAAGGAGTTCATCGGTTGTCGGGTGCAAAGCTCAGACCTTCATCCTCATTTGTTTTCACTGGACTGCGCTTTTATCAGTCTCAGCTGTTCAAAGGCGCTAATGGCTCAGCTGAATGTAAAGCTGCGTCTCTGGAAAGCTTTCTGTATTGTTCCGTGATAACTGATCTTTGGAGGTTTGTGAGCTGTGAGGATATCCTTAACCGTACTTTGGTGGGTATACAGTTCTTCCTATTTGGATATCAAATGAGGAGTTGACAAATATTTGTGTAAATTCAGTAACTCCTGTGTTTGGCAGGAGTTGCTGACCCTGGTAGCCGGCTAGAGGTGAAGCTGCCACAGATCCGTGTCCCCAAGTACAGCTTGTTGCAAAGTTGAGCATGTATTCCCAGTAGGCACAATATGCATATATACATATATTTTAAAAAAAAAAATATATAGGCTCTCCCAGCCTCCTATTCTGCTCACCATGTAGTCCAGCTTGATGCTTGTAAGAGGCCAGCCCACGCTTAGCCAGTGCAGGGCATGGCCAGACAAGCATACAGACCTGTTGACACAGGACCAGCCTGTTTTATCCCCCTGTCCCTCTACTTTCCTTTGCTTGTTCCCCCCGAGACCACCTTTTTCCACCTTTGGTCCTTCCCATCATGTCTTGGGCAGTTCCTGAGCGCTCTTCCTGGGCACCTCATAAAATGTCCCATTTCACTCCCAGTCTGCAAGATGCTTGAGAGGTCCTCTCCCATTGACCTCCCGTGCTGGACATCAGCAGCCCTAGCTCCCCTGCAGCTCCCTTGCTCGGACCACGCTGTAAATGTTCCCTTGCTAGCTGGTGTGACTGTGTGTGGAGATGATCCCCTAACCTGCCAGCAACCCCAGTGAAGTGCCGAGTGGCCCTGTTTCCATTACAGCTCTTCAGCACTTCCCTCCCTCAGCGCCCGAGAGCTGCGTGCTGCTGCTGGCATAGACCTTCAGCTGTAGACCTTACTGTCACAGGCGCCTATCACATGTGAAAGCTGTGGAGATCTCCCTCAGCTGCTGAGTCATACTGACTCATCAGGCCGTTTCCGGATGATTTGATCTGCCTATTAATAAACTGGCTTGCATTACTTTCATTTGTGCCTAGGCAAAGCTGAACTCCTTGAACCCTTGTGTCTGTTTATTTAAATTAAGTATGATTTGAGTGCAAACTGATTTGTGCAAATTATAATTTTTTCTCTTTCTTTTTTCTATATGGCTAGATCTCTCAACAGATCATAAAGCAGCCAGGTCACTTGCATCTCTCACACTGAATGCTCCCTTACTGAAACCTCTCCTTGCCTGATCCTCCATGAGGCTTCGTAACTGCACAGAAGCCGGTTTTCCTTATGGAAATGGATGTCGGGTTTCCCATTGGTTTTAGGAGCAGTTTGGTTTAGAAATGTGATTGCTAAGCTTTCCCAGTTCACGTTACTCTCCAAATCTTTTCAATTCCACACATTCTTTGGGTTAAAGCATTCCCTCGTCCTTCTCTCCCCCACTCTCTTCTATAGCAGAGGGGCTGGCATGTTGTTTTCAGTTCTTGCTTAAGGAAGAACTGAAAGAGGAGGCTGTAAAAGGAGAGACAAGCACAAACAACCTTTGACTTAGAATACTGTTTTTCTGAAGACGTAAGATCCACCAAGGTCTATGGGGGATTGCATGACCCTGAAAAGAAGAATAGACTCCTAAATTTAATGGTTTACATGCCTAGACCTCTTGTTGTTTGAATGAGCTGCGCCCTTTTTGTTTTCCTTTTCAGATTAGATTTAGTCTGTAGTTTCTCCTTACAGAGATATTTTGATGAGAACAAATATAGCTCACTGGAAATACACTGTGTAAGTTGTTGATGCCTATGTTTGCCTACTTTATTAGGCACATTTACAGTACACTGCTGTATTTCTGCTTCGCTCCTGATCTAATAAAGTTAATATAGTACACCAAATTAAATTAGCTCCATTTCACACTTACTCAGTAGAGGACCCCGTGTCCTGCAGGATCTGCTTTTTGTTTTTAAAACAAGTCAAACAAACAAAATGTAGTTATTTCTCTGTAATTTCATTTATTTCTAATTACCATTTTGGGAGGCAAGTTGCTTTGATGTGAGAAAGACATAGTATGCATTACGCTGATGTTCACTAGGCTATAATGACATGGTGAATTCACAGAAGGTGAGAGACGACAAATTGTTT
This sequence comes from Tetrax tetrax, assembly GCA_009806455.1. Taxonomy (NCBI): domain Eukaryota; kingdom Metazoa; phylum Chordata; class Aves; order Otidiformes; family Otididae; genus Tetrax; species Tetrax tetrax. The sequence continues at coordinate 87,159 of WHYT01016749.1, read as the reverse complement.
AAGAGATTGAATTTGAATTATTGTAACTTCTCATTAAAGCTAGGATTCATTAGTGCAGTATGTCATACAAGAGCAGTTTTCTTTTCCATATTTCAATGTAATCTGTGTTGCAAAGAATATTTGCAAAAAAACAGATGAAAATCTATAACCAGAGGATTTGTTTGTGTATAAATTAAAGTCACTTAACTGACTCTGTATCATTTGTCTTCCAACATTGTTTACCAATTTTGTATAGCATTGCTGTATCTGTGAGCTCTGTATTGGCTTTGCCACTGCTCTAAAGCTTATGGTGATAATAGGATCGGTCTTTTCGGTAGGACTGTGCAAGAGTGCTCATGCTTAGTAAAGTTATGTATAAATGCGTTGTCCTAATTACCAGAGGTATAGCTATACCTCTTACTCCCCGTGGAATTACCTCTTGTTCCCATTGCCTCTTATACCATTGGTGGTCCACCAACTACAGAAGTTGGGAGAGGATGAAGAGAGGCTTATTTCTATTTCCTTCAACTCAAACAAAGTTTTGCTGCTGAGTAACATGGGAAGTGAAATAGTAAGTGCTAAGTTTTTGTGTGGTGTTGTTTTTTGAGTGGTTTTTTATTAAAAAAAAAAAAAAGCTTGACACTTGTTTGCTTATGTCACTAACAACGTTCTTGTTAAATGTCGTTAGTTAATGCTGCTTGATCTGATTGAGTCATTAAGGTTAAATTTAGGCTAGATTTTCCTTTGAGCACTGAGGGCCCTACCTGCGGAGTGCTAAGCATCCTTGGCTCCCACAGCCTTCTCAGTGGGAGCTGAGAACATAGCATGTCTCAGGAGGTGGCGGGGTCCTCGTGAGGCCAGATCACATGCAGTCTAGCATCATTTAAAAATATGATGAAGCTTTTCAAATGTGTTTTGATTAATACGTCATGAACTCTCCCACAGTAATAATTTCTGTGCCTTAATATATCACTCTAAGTATTTCATTCAGCAGTAAAATCTTGCTGTATTTTGCAGGCCCTCTGCTGTATGTGTCCCGGTGTGAAAGGCGACTGCTATTTTTCCTTTTAATTTCTCTGGTGCAAATAAGTGATACAGCTTTACCGTTCCGTTTCACCTCAGGCAGTAATTTTGAACAGTTATCCCACTTCTCTTGGGCTTAATGACGCTATCAGATGACGGAAAGCGAGTGACCTTTCCAAATGGAGTGAACTGTAATCACTCTGCCGCCGGCCTCCTGGTTTTCTGTTCTGGAGGAGCGGCCTTCCGCAGTAGCCCCGTAGCACCTGAGTGGGCTGTGGAAGAACTAGGGATGTTTATTGATTGAGATGCTTGCATGACTCACATCACTGCTGCCTCTCATGATAAACAGCTGTATGAGCAGGTGAGCAGTTTGACCTGTGTCCGCTGATAAGTTTTTCAGGGGAATTTTTTCGAGGAGATTAAAATACAATGTATGCACTCACTTGGGGCAGTATTACCTGAAGATTTCCCTTGTGAACTCTCCTTCCTCAAGAAGAACCCCAGACTCCAACCCTCAAGCCAAAAATATAATGTTCCCAATTGTTCGTATTTGTGTTATTTTGACTCTCCCTACTTTGAACTATTTGCAGTTGTTACCCAGTGCTGTGTATATTTTACGTATACCATTGTGCCTGAGAAGACAGTCCGGATCTTGGTAAAATTGGCCCAGATTTTAAGATAGACATGTCTGAATCAGATCTTTTAATCGCTATATTTAGGTTCCTCCATGCAATGGCCTCACTAAACAGGGTGACAGGCACTTCCAGCTGCATTACTGCTTCCATTGCTGCTTTCTCTGCGGTCTAGGGTGCTGCTCCTTGAACAGTTCTTCAGTCACTGCAAATGCATATGGTGTCAAAGCGACATCAAGAAAGGTGGAGTTATTCTTTGGTGTTTGATCCTTTTTTTCTTTCCTTTTATAGGTTAATTGGTTTTGTTGTCTTTATACCATCTAATTTTTCTTTATGTTAGTCTTCATAGGTCTGTCTTTATTAAAGGCTCTGAGGAGATCTTCGGCTTAAGAGCTCTGTATTAGTGAAGGACTTACTGGTTTTAATCTCACATTAGCAGAAGACTGAAGTTTTCTGGCCATGTTTACTTTCATTCTCTAGACTTACTGGAAATATTTAATAATGTCTGATTACAAAACTTACGACTTATAGGTCATTTCCCATCTTCAGAGTGCTTTCCAAACTTTGGCAATCATTTTGATGGCAGTGTGTGCTAATCTGTACAGGCAGGTCAAGGAGTAAAGAAGGGATGAGGGGAGTACATAATCTCTGACTTTTTTTCTTGCAGATATGCTGGTGAAGAAACTGAGACAAGGGTAAACCTTCACTGTTTTAAGCCAGTGAGAGTTTTGCCTATGAAATTTAATGGGGGCCAAGATTTCATTGTGTATATTGAAAAGTATGTCCTGATTTTAAGTACCTTAGCATGAGTCTTATTTTACTAGTTTCTCAAAGGTGTTTACATGCTGGCCTCATAAAAGGTGCTTATGTAGCTGAATAGGCTTTAAAATACCTAAATTTCAGTAGAAATCCATGATAAAATGGATATTTTTATACCTTTGTGAGTACAATGAATTATCTTAAATAATGGATATGTACTGAATGGGATTTTCAGGGGAATATAAATTGTTTTCATGTGTAACTGCCATTTCTGCACAATTATTCTTGCCTAATTATTTTTAAAATCTGGACTATAAGGCCTGATTTCTAAAAACTGCTGATGGTTCCTGCTGGTTTCTATTGGAGGTGTAGAGGTTCAGCACACATGAAAGGTAAATCAATGTCTAGAAAGCTTTGTAGTTACTGATCACCTTCTGAAACTGTGTGCATTTTTTTCTTGCTGGGAGGCATATAGCAAATCACTGTAGCACAGCTGGGAATACGACTACCTCTACTTTTCCAAGAAAACAGGCTTCCTAAGCCAGTGCTTCATATGATATGTAATTAGTTTTTTGAGAAGATAGGGATCTAATTAAGACTAGTGGAGAGATTTTTTAATTGTATCTATCTTTACAAATTAAAATGGTATTCCAAATGTGACTACATGTTGGGATACAGTACTAAAATTATCTTTTGTTATTTGTTCTATAGTTTGCTTAGCACTTTCTGTAGGAATGTATGCCGGACTGTATTCAGGTATGGTTTTTCGGGTATAACACAAAATTAATATTCTGTGAATTGTCATGCACCTAGAAGCATTCTTCAGCCCAAGAACAACCCATGTGTTTAGAAATTGTTCCTTATTAGATGCGCTGTTACTAAATAAGCCTAAATGAAAAAAAAAAAAAAAAAAAAAAAGAAGTACGGTGTCCTTTCTATTGCATTCTGTCATGACGAGGAAATCCGAGTGTGTGATATTCAGGAACAGCTAAAATTCATGAGAAGTTAGTGGAAGAACTGTTTCAGATCTTAGCCAGTCCTGCCACTTCAAATGCATAAAAAGTGCTTGAAATGGAATTCCCTGCTGCTATTATTGTGCACAATATTGAAATATATTACAGGGGTATGCTTTGAATTTTTTTCCATGAGTCACATTGAGAGTCATCAATGTCATATTCAACGTAGAACTTTGTTCTCCCAGCTGCTAGTGAGAAAGACAAGTAACATTTTATTCATTCATAGCTCATTGAAACCAGCAGTAGGAAACATATTTATTAGTGAACTTGCCAATGTAAATTTTTTCCATTTATTTTACTTAAGCTACTTTTCCATCCTGACTTTAAATGGCTATATGATTAGCCCTCTAACTCTTCCCTGGGACACTAATTCTCTGTTTAATAGGGTTCTCCATGTCTGATTTTTAGACAAGTTATACTTTCTCCTCTACTTTCACCTGAATATGGCTTGCCATTTTCTCTTGGGCCATCATGTAAATATGATATCCATCTTCATGTTTGCATTCTGGAAAACATGTCTCAGCAGTCATCACATTTCCTACCACGCTTGCTCATTGATTTGCCATACTTGGTATACCTAGCTGTCTGAACCTATTTAAATTTTTTTTGCTTACTGGCTTGTTTTGCCAGACCGGTGGTTTTTTCTTGATGATTCCTGTACTCTTCCCAGTTTACTGCCATCTTTCTAATGCTAAGGACTGAATGTTGTTTTTGAAGTGTACCTATGTCCTCAGACTGAAACTGTCATATCTGAAAAGAAAGGGAAAATACTAGTATTTTTGTTATAATCTATACTGAATTTTCCAAATTATTTGCTGTTCTTGATTGCATGCCATTCATGATTGCATGCTGTTCATGACTGTGGTATAGTGGCAGAGGTGTTAGAGATACCCCTGTGAGGCTTCGGAGGTGAGAGTTTGACCTGCTCCCGTGCTTCATGTTGTCCCTTGCACCGCTGTAATTCTTGGGTCTTTTGGACTGAGGAGGCAAAGCCCGCTGGCATTGCAGCTAGCCATGTAGCACCTCCTTTTGTGTCTCTAACCACAGAAAATGGTGTGGTTTTGACCATGTTAGTGTAACGGGACATCAGGATGAGCCAACTCCTCTGGTTTACAAGCAATCCTTGCAGCTGTGTGGCATAGGAGTTAGGAACAGCAATTGTCACCTTGGATTGAAATGTGTGCGGGATACGGGTCCGTGTTATATCATAATCTAGCAATTTTCAGAGCAATTACTGGGCACAGCCTTACTAATTTGACCAGGAAACCGTGTGTACCAGTAAACGATAAATAAATAACTGGCTGTAGGTATGGCAGGGGTCCTGAATTATGTGAATGCATTATATCAGCATGATTAAACTGTGTTGGTTTCATAGGAAATGTCTATTGAAAATCTTGCCCTGTGGGGTTTTGTTGTTTTGAATGTGTGCAAGAATATGGACTTTCAGTTTAGAATATTACTAAAAGCTATAGCTTGACTTTAAAATTCCGTGTTTGGAAGTTATGTATGGAGTTTATAGTGATGTTAATGGAAGCTGTATGTATGGATCTTACAGAAAAAAAAAAAAAAAAAAAACAAAACAGCTTTAGTCCATAAATACAGTATTTGGGTGGGGGAGGCAGAGCAGAGAGAAGGAAAAAAAAAATGAATTCTCAAAGATGTCTCAAAGAACTGAAGAGAAAGAGTATTTATTTTATTTGTTACTTTTCCCCTGCACAGCAGTGGGTGTTGCACACCTCATTAGATAAACAACCAAAATGCCAACTAATTAGTGAATGTGCAGAGTGATCTAAGAAGGCTGCCTAGGACTTTCCTCCATTGCCAAACACTGCATGTAAAAGAAAGGAGCCATTCCCCTTGTTAGGAACACGATGAAGTTAAACAGTAAATGTCTCCTGGGATTTATATGGGCTTTAGTTTTGTTTTTAATGATTGGTAAAATGCTGGAATTATCTGCTAAAATGATCAGGTAGAACTTCCTATGATAAGATGCTTTCTTTTGTTGCTTGGTTTGCCGTAACTGTTCAGTTTGCAATTTGCCTTTTGTCTCTGCCTTGGGATGGTGGTTGTTTCTTTTTGTGTCCTTTTGTTTTTGTTGTGAAAGATCTCAACACAGAGGCTTCATACAGGGCTTGGACAAGGCATTTCTGTTCAGTTTATCTGAATTGAAAACTGAATTACTAGAATTACAGCCACAAGAGCTTCAGAATAGCCTTCCAATAGGAACAGTGTGGACCAGAACCTCATGGCTCTAAGATAACTCTTAACTGGCTCCAAAAAGAGCATATAATGCCTGCTTCTGACAGCAGTGCTCCAAAACCAAAAGAAAGATGCTGAAGAGAGGAAAAACTTTCTTTCTTAAAAAAAAAAAAAGAAAAAAAAAAAGGGGAACTGTACAAAACACGTAGTGGAAGAAGATGGAAATAAAGTACCCAACGGCTATGATCATGTATGCTGCTCTGGCTGCAGCTGAGCTGGGTCAAGAGGTTACTGTCCTGAGTTTGTTTTGCTCTCTGTGTCCTGAGGAGGACTGAAATCGGATGAGGAGGTAATGGCGGGGAATGGAGGGAGAATTCAAACCGGTGGGATCGGTGAAGAGAAGGAAGAACACAAAAGAGAGGTTTGAAGAGTATCTGTGTTGACCGAGGGAGCTGGACCTGGTCAGACAAGAAGAAGTGACTTTTGTGGTTCTGGGTGAAATGGTCTGATTCTGGTATAGTCTGATTGTGGACAACCTGGCTTTGCACACGTAATCATATTTTGACGTAACTCTTTCAAGAATGACACATAGCACATGCTGGTTTCTTTAACCCAAGTGTCCTTAATTTGCTTATTTTCTAAGTGCTATTTTTAATTTTAGGAGTGCCTTCTTGTTTGTTGCAGTGATGATTAATCCTGTAGACTTCAGTGCATTTGCTAGAAGTTGCCATACCTTTTTCATTGAATGCTTTGCAAAAGGGGAATGATTGAGCTGCAGTCTTCTGTGTCCCTTTTTATTTGAATAACATGCTAAATCAAGTGGGGCATTATGAGTAACGTTCACCATTTGATTCAAATGCACTTTGGTTGCATGAAAGGACCAGTAGCACAATTATTCATAGTAACAAAGGCAAACATATAACAACTTCGACTCAGCACATCTATTCCTCCAGGTTCTGTCAAGAAATGAAAGCAGTGCCATTTTTGACGCATTAATACTGCTCATCTCTCTTTGGAACAGTTCTAATTTGTCATCAATAGATCTGCCTGGGACTTTTCATATGTCATCACATGCGTGCATCCTCCAGTACCCAGAAGAAAAGATTACTCAGAGTCACTTGTTATTCTTTTCTGTGTAATTGCTGGTGCACCATGGGGAGTTTTGATGTAAAGTGAAAGGAGTGTGTGCACAAATTTTAATTCTTTGCAAGTGCCTTGCTCTGTCTATCGGCAAAAAATAGCTGTGACTGATGCTGGATCATCAGCTGTTGGATCAAAAAGGATCAGGAAACTTGTTGAACTACTGCATTTCAGAAGGGGATTTAAGGTGGCCTGTATATCTGAAAACAAATTGCTGAGATGCAAATATGGACATTCAAAGCATTTTAAAGAGTATTTCTAAAGCTTTTTGGAAATCCATGAAGCTCATTTTAATCAGGAGTCCAGAAAATAGCATGGATGTCAAATGGTTCACTGTTCAGTTATATAGCAAGCTGCAAATATAAAAAAAAGAAAAAAAGTACTCACCAAAATTTGCAACCTTTGGAATACATCTTGAAATTTTTAGCAAAGTGATTAAGTACTTGTTTCTAGAAATACCAGGAGTGTGGTAGGGGCCAGAAGCCTTGTATTTTCTGTGCATCTTGTCTCTTGTCTTCTTTGTCCACTTTTTCCATAGCTATGCTAATACATGCATGAAAACTTAGGTCCACCTCCTTTTAATTTTTGTCTCATTTGTAGAGACTTTGAATTCTCTTTTCCGGAACATAATAAGATAGTTTTTCAGTAATCATTATTTTTATAGAATAGAATCACAGAATAATATTTTATTTAATGACATCAGTTTTAATTTATCTGCTTTAAAAAATGTACAAGTCCTGTGCTTTAATAGTTATTTCACTGTGTGAAAGAGCGAAAAGCCTATATATTTATTTGTATTTTAAAAGGCTTTATGCAAACTTTTATTTTCAGAAACATGTCATGTGATGTGCCATCTTCCATATTTCTAACTCATGTGATTTAAACTGCTGTTGGTCTGTCTGTTTGTCACTTTATGGTTAGTGTTCTATGCAACTGGAACTTTTTTTTAGTTCCAGTTATGTTTTTGTCACATTACTGGGACTGTATTGTAAAGGTGTCATGAATGAGTGGAATGCAGTACTTGCTGATGTATATTGGCTAATAGTATTTAATTCACTCATTAATGTGAATTGCAATACAATATCATGTGCTTTATATTATTATAAATGTACATTTATAAATATATTTTTAAGTCTTCATATTTTTTACTGAAGACATTGTGATGCTAGCAATAGTTGATTATGAAGTTCACCTGTTAAGAAAATTCAGAATGCTGCCATATTTTTGTGTATATTTCTGAATATGAGCTTCAGTGGAGCACTTCCTCAGCTGATGTGTGCTGAGTGGGATGGAATCTTTCAAAAGCTCCTGAGTGGAAGAGCAAGATTATTTTTACTCTAGTAATTGCATTGGTTTTTAAGAGCTCTGTTGAAAGGTATTGAAGTGTCTCATAGCACACACACATACTACATTATGAGGCATTTTGCTAATTCACTTGTTCATAAATTGTCAAGAAACCTAACATTTATCATTCACTCATGGTTGTCACAGTTGAACCAAAAGGAGGCTTTACATTAAGTTTCTTTGTCTTAGCTGTAATTAACACATCAGTAATTTTTGCTTGTTTTTAAATTGCTTTTATTGTTATTTTGTTTGTTCTGTTTTCAACATAGAACAGAATGGTTGTCTCCAGGCTGTAACTTTGGGAGGCCTGTCTTCTTCTGGTGTCCATTAAGTAGAAGAGATCTTTTTGCCATAGAAAATCACAGAATCAGAATTACAGAATTATCATGATTGGAAAAGACCTAAAAGATCATCCAGTCCAACCATCACCAATACTTCTCAGCTAAATCATATCCCTCAACGCAACATCCAAACGTTTCTTGAACACCCCCATGGTCGGTGACTCCACCACCTCCGTGGGCAGTGCATTCCAGTGCCTGACTGCCCTTTCTGAGAAGTAATATTTCCTAATGTCCAGCCTGAATCTCCCCTGGCGCAGCTTGAAACCATTGCCTCTAGTTCTGTCACTGTCTACACGAGAGAAAAGGCCGACCCCTAGCTCACTACAACCTATGGCTCCTGGGTTTTTTCTGCTGTTATTTGCATGCTTGTTATCTTTGTAGAAACTAGAAGAAGGACTTGACATTGAAGCCTTCTGCAGTGTGTTTAACTATTAGTTT
>WHYT01016749.1:61454-78268 GCA_009806455.1 Tetrax tetrax | reverse complement strand
TGAGTAGTTTTATTTCCACTTTTTGCTTCCATAGCCTGCACATAACTAACATAAGATTATTATTACGAGCCCAAACAAAGCACCACCACTGCTCTCTGGAAGCTCTTTATTCTCCCCTAATATAAGTTTAAATACATGTGAGAGGAATGAGCTATCCTAAAAGGCTGTTCCCAGAAGAGCTTCCTCTGGCATAATACTTCACTAATTCTTCTCAGAGTAATTCTTCTCAGATCTACGGCCACTGAAGAGAGGGCAGCACAGAGATCCCAAAATGTGCTGAGTGATTTTAGATGGAAAGAAGACAATTAGATATTCCCCCTTTTCTTTTTTTTTTGGGGGGGGGAGTGGGGAGGTAGGTGAAGTGGAGATGGAACTAACAATGTAAAGAGTTTCAGATGAAACACACCCAGCATAAGAAACTAATAGTTTTGCTGAGTCAAGGACTAAACTAAGTTTGTTCAGTTCTTAAACTGAGGCAGTACTGTTTCTAATAAAAACTGCTGGTTTATTTTAATTGGAAGTAAATACCTTATTTTCAGGCATTTTATTCTTTGATCTTTGGTTCATATCTCCTTTAAGCACTCTGAAGTAGCAACTCGGGCTCATCAGATTCCATTACCATTTCCAACATACTACCATTTAATTTTGGTTTGGCAGATAGATTTTCTATTAATGCTTTTCAGATAGAGGTGACATCAGGAAGGATGGCAGGTGGCAATTTTTTCTCTCTTTTGGAGGTGGCAAATATTTTTCTGTAAAGGACTGCTTACAGTCATTAGAGGATCTGGTTTAAAACTATTTCTAACCTACATCTTCGGGAACCTTTTCATCTTAGTTCCATCTCACAAGACTTACAGTTTATTAGATTAGTAAATATATTAGTAAATTAGAGGGAGGTAGATTTACATTGGATATTAGGAAAAAATTTTTCACAATGCGAGTTGTAGAGCACTGGAACAGGTTGCCCAGAGAGGTGGTGGATGCCCCATCCCTAGAAACATTCAAGGCCAGATTGGATGAGGCTCTGAGCAAGCTGATCTAGTCAGGGATGTCCCTGCTCTTTGCAGGGGGGTTGGACTAGATGACCTTTGAAGGTCCCTTCCAACTCCAACCATTCTATGATTCTATGATATTTTTTCCATTTAATGTTGCCACAGCTGCTGCTGCCACAGGTACCACATGATGAAGAAGAAGGAAGAGAAACATGCTTTCGTAGGGTTTCTGCACATATGTGTGTAGAGTAATTATGTGGGGGGATGATCTAGGCAGACTGCCCGGTCCACCTCCTACTGAAAGCAGAAGTTAACTTCGAAGTCCAGCTTCACAGTTAAATTAGGTTGCAGAGGGCCTTATCCAGTTGTGTTTTGAATATCTGCACTAATGAAAATTCTGTATCTTCTTCAGCCCCTGTTCTTGTTTTTAATATGAAGAACTTTTTTAATACATATGTGGCATTTCCCTGCTGTGCTGCAGTTTTTAAATTGGATTGAGATGTTTTTAAAATTAGAATGTGGAGTGTGTTCTAGAAAGATTTTTCTTTTCTTGGAATAAAAGTCCATACTTGAAGATAATCCTATATAACAATAGTCAAACAAACACAAACACATACACAGCAGTTCTAGCGGCAGTGAAGAGGTATGCAAGAGTAAGACTGAAGTACCTCTTTTGGTAGTAGAAGGAAGAAGTCGTGGTTACAAACACAATATTTAGAAGGTGAGTTTTGGTAAGAACAGGCCCTTAGTTAACGTCTTGGGGTTTTTTTTTTTGGTGTTTGATGGGTTAGTTTTTTTTACACCACAGCGCACCACCTGTTGGAGCGAGTCCAGAGCAGGCCACAAAGATGATCAGAGGGCTGGAGCACCTCTCCTGTGAGAACAGGCTGAGAGAATTGGAGCTGTTCAGTCTGGAGAAGAGAAGACTCTGGGTAGACCCTATAGTGGTCTTCCACTACCTAAAGGGGGCTAAGAAGAAAGCTGGAGAGTGACTTTTGACAAGGACTTGTGGTGATAGAACAAGGGGTAATTGCTTTAAACTGAAAGAGAGGAGATTTAGATTAGACATTAGGAAGAAAATCTTTACTGTGAGGGTGGTGAAGCACTGGAACAAGTTGCCCAGAGAAGTTGTGGATGCCCCACCCCTGGAAGTGTCAAGGCCAGGCTGGATGGGGCTTTGAACGACCTGGTCCAGTGGAAGGTGTCCTTGCCCAGGGCAGGGGGGTTGAAACAAGATGATCTTTAATGTCCTTTCCAACCTAAAGCATTATATGATTCTATGAAAATTCTTCACTCATCACTGCACTGAGATAAAACATTTCCTTATATTAGAATAATTCCCTATTTGAAATAGTGATATTTTATGCCATGACAGATTAATTAGATTTGAATGCCCCAGTCTTTAGGGAAAAAGCTCCAAGATGAAGGATGCTGCCTATTCCAAGTGTCTGAAAAATAATTAAAAAAGGAAAGTCACAAAACGCTGAATTTACACAATGATGGGATTTAATTCTGGTTTGACTGAGGCTATCAAGAATTACGTGGCTATATCTGTTCTCAGCTGTAATAGCCACTCTTTCTGCTTCAATTTATGTGAACATTTGCAGCTGTTGAAGAAACAGGAATCTTTGTCTTTTAGTCAAACAATACATAAAATGAATTATACTAAAGTAAATGATGTGCAAAACCGGGTGACAGAGCTGTGTGGTAATAGATTGACTTACAGAAGAAACTGTGAGAGACTTACTTTTTCATATTGATTGCCTTCTAAAGTCATTGGATTGTGAAAGTGGACCTCATTTAATGGAAGTCTTTGAGAAAGGAAAAGAAAAAAAAATACATAGTTTTTTATAGTCTACGTGGAAGTTGCATTCATGTAATTTAGAAAGATCCACGGAACCAATTTTCAGCAATGTACAATACATACCTAAATTTATTAAGAGGACTGTGCCTTCCTGCCTTTGTCTGTCTGCTTATTTCACGACAGACATGAACACATGCCATGTATTATTTAAGTGTTTAAGTTGACACATACGATTTATAGGATTTAGAACTGGAAAGAACATGAATTATGCAACAGAAAGCTTTCAGCATGCTGCAGTTTAATATTTTCAATGCAAAATGAAGATGCACATTAACCTTAAAAAAATGAAAAGGACTGGGTGAGTAGTTAGGTAGCTGAGCAGGCCATCATGCCCATTTGTCCCGCTGGCAGCAGTGAATTTAGTGAAGATTTCATTGGGTGTTAGGGAAATGACATGTAGGGTGAGCTGGCGGAGCAGGGCAGTGTGTTTGTGTGGCTGTTTTCTGGTGAAGCACATTCAGGTAATCCGTGCAGTGAAGCCACCTTTTACCGTCAGCATGGCCCTTTCAAGTTTGATTTGTACGCAGCTTAACAAAGAGGTACAGGTATCAAATGAAATTGCCAGAATTGTTATAAATATGAGGGTTTGATGAGAGGAAGGAGCCCAAGCTATCCTGAGCCTTTGCTGAGATTAGTAGGAATGTACAGAGTTGCTCCAGCCAGGAAGGAAGGCTTCTTACTGAGTCTTGAGTCAACTCCAGAAATGAGAAGCAGGGAAAACCAGGCTTTCCTGGTTCTGATGTTCAAAGAGCGGCCTTTTTTTTTCTTTTCAGGTGTAAGTACAGATATTGTGAAATGTTACTCTAAAGTGAATATAATGCATTCTTGGTATTCTTTTTAAGAAGGTTGAAATCGGGATGTGCCAATTTAGCAAAGTAAGCTTTCAAAATAAGTGTGATGCTTTTTTTTTTTTTTGAGCTGAGTACTTCAAAAGCCATCAAAATAGCTGTTACCTTCTGTCCTGGAAACTCTCAGGAACCTAAAAATAGACATAAAATAACACAAGAGCAGGAAAAAAATGTTATGCCAGCAGTCAATGTTGTTGTTATTAATTCTGTTGTTTCTTTTTTTTTTTCTTTTTACAGTGTATCCTATTCAGTGCATGTCTCTGAGGATTACCCAGGTACAGTGCGACATTCTTGTCTGTGACACATGTATGCAAGTTACCACAATTTGCTATATTCAGATGAGAATATCTGACAGAGTGTTGATGTCTTCCAGGTGCATCCTTGTGCTAGTCATTGTCCATTAGTTAAATTATTTTCACAGTCATTTCTTCTTTTCAGGCAACATTTATCAGCTGGGTCGGGGTGAGAAAATCTGGTTCACAAGTTCACAGAGACCGGGGCTTGTGATGCTTTCCATGTCTGGAGCCAACAGTGATAGGAGTGCGAAAGCACCCAGCTCCTCTTTGGCATGGTAGATAACGCTTGACGTTTCAAGAAGCTGAGGGGTCTGGCGCGAGGCCAGCAAAGCACTTCTACGTTAGAACTTAATGAGACAACTCACGTTCTTCACATTAAGCCTGTGGACTGTGCACCGATGCTTCTCAGGGTCATTTGGAGCCAAGGCTTGTGTATGGGTATGCCTTTGGTAACGTAAGCTGGCAAAGCTGTTACCAGCTGCTCAGTCCTGCCTCCCGTTCATACCCTGAGCTGGGCTGGCGAAAGCATTTGTGTAACCATGCAGCCGGTCCAGGCAAGGGGAGTTACTCATATGAAAGACAGCTAGGCAAGAGCAAAAGCTCATTTTCAACTAGCTTATTTCCCCAATTCCCCTCGCGAAGAGACTGCACAGATACTTCAGGTGGCGTAGAGTTAGCAGAAGTAGGAGAGGGAAGCGGGGATGAGGGCAGACGGGGACAGTGCAAGTAAAGGTAGCTGGTAGTACTACTGGATTGCACCATATTGTGTGTTTTGCACTATTAAATAGTGTAAATATCATGAATGTTATGAAACCCTTTGGTCTTTTTTGATCTTTATCTGTAACATCTCTGTAAAATTTCTAAAAGAAGTATTTATTGTTTCTTTTAGAATCTCTAAAGAAGTGAGGCTTTGATCATCTTCACTGATAAGCAGTGTATTCAACTATATCTGTTCAAAACACCAGAGTGCTTGAAGCAGATATATAGAGAAATCTGCATCAGCAGTGATGCTAAATGCAATGGATTATGTGTAAGAATGCTATCAACCTCTGTGGCAGATATTTTTTTAATCAGTAAAAACTGGAGGGAAAACTGCTGCTAATAATTATCTAGTCAGCATATAGTAAGGGGAGAAACTGAGATTCATAAAATAAGCAGTCGTACCAGTGATAAATTGCTTTATTGTTTATAACATTGACCTGACAATGAACAGAGGGACAAATAGTTGAAAAAAAAAATTGCATTCTATGTTATTAACAGTTTGTTTTATTAAACGTCAGTAATAGATTTAATCATTTCAGGGATTACACTATTATGTAAGGCAGAAAATTTGATCTCTGGGAGCTCCTAACTAAATGGCAAGCTGGAGCAGTGAAGCAGCAGTTACTGCCACAGCACATGAGATCTCATCTCCTGGCAAAATTCTGTCTGACAGACCTCAGACTTCCCTTATGGATGCTATTTGCAGCATGCCCTGATAGCTTAAAAGCCTGAGTGACTTTGGTGGCTCTAAAACCCAACGAATATTCTCTGCTGTCACCCCTTACATTTTAAAGCTTGATAGAACTGGAACATTTTACCCTGTAGCTAACTTGGTGAGGGGGGCGTAAACCGGCTGCACATGTTTACTGATCAAGGCTTTGGAAGAGCTGATTTCATTTGTTTCATTTGTATCTCAAACTTTTGCAGGATCTATGTTTGCTTTGTGATTAAGAGGTGTTTAGTGTGTTAGGAATGATAATGACTGCCATTTTACACCTTTGATCCTAAAATATACTCGTTTTGACTTGATGAGCCAGATTCTTTGTCTCTTCTCTTTGTCCCAAATCTCTAACTTAACATAACTGCTGACTGTAGCTGTCTCTTCTCTGGTACGTATTTTAAGAAATGTTTTAGGAACACGTCAGGGTACAATGGTGCCAAGACTGAGAAGCTCTGTGCTGATGTCCTTCTCAACTGGTAGATGATCGTCAAGTATTGCTTCTAGTTGATAGAGTGCAGAGCAACACATGCTCATCAAATTAAACTTCTCAGACGAGAACTCTTTAGAGATCAAGGCTTAAGTCCATTAGTGCATAGTTATAGCAAAGTTATATCCTCTGGATATTAAGAGTGTGTAATACACAAAGGATCAAATCTGGAAATCCGAGAGAAGGTTGTCAGAGCTGGTCATCAGATAAATTGCTAATACATGCAATAAATGTATGAAAATAGAAGAGGTCAAGTTACTATACAAATGATGTTCATTCAGCCAGAAGTGATACCATCACAGGTAAATTTAAATGCTATAAGAAGAGCTTTGGGTACTGCGTATACCTGAGCTCTCTGCATTGCTGTAATGAACGCAGTGTAACTGTTTTGGCACTGATAACAGTGTGTAGCTGTTGCTGAGTTGCTTCATAAAGCATCAAAAGATTACAAACAGCTGAGCATTAAATCATACCTATGGGAACTCTAATATGACATGACAACTTTCAATAAGCGAAGGTGTTTGAAAGTTTCATAATTATGAGTGAAAGCTAAAAATACACTCACAGAGGCACACTGAACGACTTAATAGGAACTGTTTTGAGACAGTAATGTCTCAAAGTTATGTATACATTGCTGAAATTATCACGGAAAATTTAGAGACAGGTAATAGAAGTTCTAGCAAAATATCTCTGTAACTATTTCTCATAACATTGACACAATTGGGGAAAAATAATGCTCCTAAGGAGCAGTTATAGAATATAACATCAATGAGTAGACTGAAGTCCCATTAATATGAGCGGATCATGACTCCTATGAGAATAATTACAGCAGCAAGCATTTCGCTAATGCATGTATGTTTGGAGTGATACATGTTGGCTGTTGTAAACTTGTTGAACTGCTGTAGTCTTTTATCCCAGTGATTTGTGGGTTACACATGTGTTACCAGAAGCATCCTTTTCTTAGACTTCGTTAGATTGCAGCAGGGATGGAGAGAAGCAGTTTGGCAGGGAGTGGTTTGCTGCATCCTTCCGCTAGGTCTGGGGACTAGGTCCTCTGCTTAAGAGGAGACCTGTTCCTAGGAGCAGTGTGTTAGAAACTGGATGTTGAGGAAAGCAAACCAAAACCAGTATCTTAATTTCAGGTTTCAGTAGACTGACAGAAGGCAAAAAAGAAACCCTAATGGCTGCCAAATAGAAAAGGAAAACGAAAACATGGCAGTGAAAATCATATTATCCAGCTGCCAAGAAAGAATGACAATAGGCATAAAAATATGATTTAAATCTATAAAACCTGTAATTGAGCAGTCCCTTTTTCCATATACGTATATATTGGTAATCATCTATTCTGTACAGCCCATATTGCTGTTTTTCCTGCTTTTTCATACGGCAGTAAGTGCTAGTTCTGAATTTCCTTTCTCCCGCCCATATATATGGTATTAGCTATATTTAGGGCCAAATGGTGGCCTCTGTTACTCCTGCTTATTGGACTCTATAGCAGTAAGGTACATTCCCAAACCTGGGAAAGGAATGGGCCTGTGTTGTATATGCCCAGGGCCTCCAGCATGGTGAGGCTGGCACGGAAATGATGGCAGCAAGGTGGAGCATGCAAATAAAGGCAAGGCAAGGCTTCCTGGAGAGAGTGAGATGCAGCTGTCCCGGAGGCAGATTTTGCTGACAGACAAAAGTGAGAGAAGCAGTGAATGCTGGCAGGTGGCTGGAGGAACTCTATTTTATTTGCACGATGCTGTGGCTCTAAAACACGTCCCTGTGCCAAGCGCCTAGCCGAACAGGCACAGACAGAGCTGATGGACCAGGCTGCTGTGCCCACCGGAGTCCAGAGCTCAGGGAAATGTGGTGTCAGCCTCCTGCATGCCGTATATCTATGTTGGCTGGAGTGCAGATCACCCAGATTACCTCGTGGGACAGCGTGGGATTGGAAGCAGGCAAAGGTGTGGGATAGTGTCAGACCCAGTAGATGTGTGTGAATGTGGCAGAGAGGCTGTTTCGCAGGCGGCGGGCTGGGAAAGCCCCACGTGCCTGTCTGTGTGCGGCTGCTAGTCTGCAAAGGCAGCGTGGCACACCTGTGCGAGAAAGGGACAGCAGTGCCGGGGCTTTGTCTTGGTACAGGCTGCTAAGAACCTCTGTAATATGAAGGATAATATTACTGAATTTATTTCTCAATTAATGTTAACATCTTCAACATTTCACTGGAAGCACTGTAGTCAAAGGCTTTGAAATTGCATTTGAGTATGCTTAAAACTAGATGTGAGTTCATGCACCTTGCTGATGTGGGACTGGAGAGTTCAGAATTATGATAGATCAAGTGTTTGTTTCAGTTCCCTTATTTGTCTCTTTGTGTGTGATTATCTTAATTGTCAGCCTTTCTGCTCTACAGCATACATTTCAATTCAGCCCAGATCAGTAGGAAGCAAAATATTATTAGTTTCATAGGCAGTTCAGCAAATCATGCAAAATTAGTTTCAGCAGATACTACATAAAAACTTGGTGCTCCTTGTTTGTCATTACTAAACATTTGGTTGGAAAGCAAAAAAAAGAAGCCAGACCAAAAACCACCACACATACCTCTCAGCCTAATCCCTACATTTTGTAAGAAAATTTGAGATAGAGTTTCCATATTCATATCCATATCTAACATTTTTGTTAAGTGGGAGGAATTTTTTTTTTTCCTCAATCAGTGACAAGAAAGGTTATCCATTGATTAGAAGATACTTCAAACAGCCTTTATGTGACTAAGCAAAATGAGGCACAGGTATTTTGCATAATGGGCTGTTGACACCCAGCTCTGAATGCAGCCTTCACTCTACACAGCAGATAGAGCTCAAGTTTTGGTGTCAGGCATAGCAAAAAGCATAGGACAAGTCTTCCTTTTGGAAAAGGTTCGCTCAAAACCCCATAACCCTTGTGGGATAGTTCAGAGCAGTGCTTGGTGTGATTCACAGAAAGCCATAACATCAAACTCCAGGAGTTTGCTTGTATAAAATTTGGGTCCGAATCTTCCATCTTTTTGGCATTTTTCTTTTCATTAGCAGTGTCAAAAGAAAAAAAAAAAGGCAGCAGGAAGATGATAGTGCTGAGCTTCCCTAACTATCTGGTGTGCAGTTCCTTATGGTACAAGGGTGGGACAGGCAACGTGGGAAGGGGCTGGCAGAGCACAACTGGACTCCACCATGGGACATATTTTTCTTTCGTAGATAACACTTACGTTTCCAGTTCTGATAACGATGAAGATGTGTTGGTTACAACAGAGCCAATTCCAGTAATTTTCCACCAGATCGCTACAGGTAATCTTATATCCTGAGTGTTTTATCAAGTTCATATTTTGTGAGGAAAGACTTGCAGGGGGGTAGGACTAGATGACCTTTGAAGGTCCCTTCCAACTCTAACCATTCTATGATTCTATGATTCTATAAGATGTTGCCTGCACTTAAAGGGAGATATGTTGATGTGTGCAGCTGTACAGTTTGCTGTTTTCTCACAGTCTTGCTGTAATAAATCGTCCTACATTTCAGAACAGAAAAAAATTAAAATATTTCTTTTGGGGATCACTGCGATTCTGTAGGCAGAATGTGTTTTATTCTTTTAATGTCTTGCAGTCTGTGAGAAAGCAGTTCTTCTTGAATACAGTTAGAAGTGCTTAATACTTCCCAATTATAAGTTTTCATGCTCGTTTGCTTAAAGCTTCACTAAATCTTCACCATTGGGGATGAAGCAGTCTACAACTACCATTTCCTATGGTGAATTATTTTAGGAAATTTCAAACAAAGTGGTTCAGCTGTTTCACTAGATTAGATTATAGAAAAAAATTATATTTTTCCCAGTGATTTTGGGAACCTCTCGTTTGAAATTATTTCTGTACTTTCAAAATGTGTTTGATACATGAAAGGGTATGCTTCTCAGACATATAGGCACATTTATGCAATATATAATAAAGATTTGTGCATACTCTGTAGAGACTTTTTAGCAGCCAAACTCCCTGATGATTTTAGGCTGCAGGAGAAACTGCATAGAGCAGTCATAATTCTGGCAGTTCTTCAGATAGGAACACTTGACTTTGCAGTCTTTTTATTATTATTACAATGCTTCAGGGCTTTTTTTGCATAACACAGAATTACTTTGAATTCCACTGGAAAACAAATATGATCTTCAGTCTCTGATCTCATTTATACTGATGTAAATCAAGAATAATTTTAGTGAAGTCAGTGCAGTGGCATCCAAACAAAAACTGGCCATTACAGTCAGAAGTTTAAGATAAATTTTACTTACAAATATTTCTGTAATTTAAAAAGAAATAAAGCCTATCATTTAAAACAGAATAAAAAACCCCTATGTTTTATATAGAAGATGATCTGATTTAATTTTGCAGAGGGGTTTGGATTTTTCATTCTTTTATAAAGTCTAGAAAATCAATGAATGACACTAAATTTTAAAACATAAATTGGGAAAAAGAAATTTCCTAGATAAACCAGCTGACTTTCATTTCACAGTTAAAAATATGAGGTTTTGAAGATATAGAGGCTTCTTAATTTTAGACTCTTGTATTGTGAACCCTTTGATGCTTTTCATATCTGTAACTTTTTGTTCCTTATTTGCTTTACTACTGTGACTAAGTATTTCAAGTCTGCATGTGCAAAATTATTTTGCGTTTTTCACAAATGTTGCCTATTTTCCTTTTTCTTTTAAGAATTAAGAAAAACCAGTGATGTCAACTATTGCTTATCCATAAAATCAAAATTACAGAGGGAGAATGGAGAGGTATGTATTTCTTTTATGCATATTTCAACAGAAATTATTTTAAGAAAAAACAGAAAATAATAAAATATGAATGTTGACCATAGATTTCCTGTCAAGTGTGTGCTTACACAAACTGTGCACATTTACGCGTTTTAGATGAGCGTCGTTAGCTGGGTTTCATACGTGGATTAACCAGTGAATCACTTAGTTGGGATAGGGGTGCTCTCATCCTAGGAAATTCAGTTTTGATGTTTATTTCTTTTTTTTTTGTTCAATGGTGGTATAGACCTTGTCTGCCCTAAAAATACAGCTCTCCTGGAGAAGTAGATCATGACGCTGTTACCTTTTAACCTACTCTTGCATATAGGACCACATCCCGTTTATTATCTCATTGCTTTTTCATGTGCAGCGGCCCCGCTGGAGGCTCTAGACCTCTGGATGACTCTATTCACCATAAGTAGTGTCTGGAGTATTAAGACCTTCTAGTCATGGTTATATTTGTGCTGTACCTCTGGCATGGTACTGACTCACTGAGACATTAATGAAAGTGGCACTAATGTGAAGATTACAGGGCTTGACAGTGTTATGGGCTCAAAGAAACTACTGCATCGTCTCCTACTCCATGCAAGAAGTTGAGCACTGTATCAAGAATTCAAGTGCTTGACTTAAAGACTTCCTTTGTTAAGGGTAGTTACTGAGTTTCTTAACGATTGCTTTTTAGGCTCCAACCTGTAATTGACCCTGGAAAGGGAAGATAAGCATTCCCAGATATGCTAATGTGTATAGTTGGATTTTTTAGTAGATGAAACCTGAATTTTATGTAAAAAGCTGCATTGGAAATACTTTGCTTCTACTGCCTCCTCATTGTGTTCAGTGCTCGGTAAACATTAGAAATTCAAGTGTGGGAACGCTTTATCCATTTGATTAAAAGCCTGAGATACAGTTAGCTTATATGGGACAGAGTTTGAGCTTTTATCTTCTTTTTAATTGAACAAGGTACTTAAAATTGAAAGTACTGACAAAAAAAAAACAACTTTAAAAAAAGTGGTTTTATGTACCCGGTTAGTAGGCGCTTTTTTTGTCTGATATTTCACTATTCTTAAAACACACCCTTAATACTCTTCTGGAAAAGTGATACTAAAGGATCTCCCAATAAAGGGTGCTATGAGTTTATTTGTAAAAACTTAATTCCTGTAGTTATAACTAGAACTATAAATGCAAAATAAGCATGTCACTTGTATCATTGTTAACTTCCCTTTTTCATTAAGGAGTCATGGCACAACAGCACAGTTGAAGAAGACTCTGAAGGAGATAATGATTCTGAGGAATTTTATTATGGAGGACAGGTAAGGGAGGAAATTTTTGCACTAGTTTCAGGAAATTAATATTGAAAGCATCTGTCATTCTTTTCATTATAAATTTAGGATAATAGTTTCTTAAGTGTATTCAACATCAAATAGAATGCCATGTATATATACGTAGTATATTATAGCAGAAGTTATACTGTATATCAAATTTTGAGTAAGATTAATTTGTTTACATTTGCAAAGCTGTGAAAATAGACAAGCAAATACTGTTCAGCATGTTTGAAAATAGAAGCCAGTTTCTTACTTCCAGGAAATAGATACTGACTCTTTAAACCATATCCCATTATTGATACAAACAGGAAGTCAGGCTGGATCCAAATCTCTTTCCTTCTGGAGGATTGCTGTTTTGTGAAGTCAAGAGCAATGCAATTTAATAGTGAAAATGGTTATTACAAAACAATTTTGGTCTAGGCAGTAGTCCATTCTTTTTCTGAGCTCTACAGCTGAATTCACCTTGAAAAATGCTGCATATTTTTAGATGAATGTATTGCTATGTGTCTTTCCTTCTTGTTCTCCCAGCAGAATTATTTATTATTACATTCTCTTATGTGTTGGGAAATCAGATCTCTTAATCTCTTTTCCTTTTGCAATATCAATAGAATGCTTCACACTGCTAGTGTCTCTATTAATATTTTTCTTATCTTTTTAGTCTAACTATTGCCTCAAAGGAATCATTCCTCACTTATGTTATTAGAACTGTTTATTTCGATGAACATTTTAAGGGATGACGGTTGCTGTTTATGAAAGTTGTCAGTGCCTCAGCCTTGAGGCTGAAGCCATCCGTGCCCTGGGTGCAGAGCCAAGGCTGCAGGAGCATGCCAGCAGTGCCAGCCAGTTGGGTCAGTGCAGAGAGCGTGGGATGCTGATGAACAGGACATCGCTGAGTCTCTTATCTTGCAGACCCAACAGGGTGGTGGGGTTTGAACACAAAACACGTGTGGAGGTGCTTTACTCTAAAAAAAAAAAAAAAAAAGTACCCCCCTAAAAAGCTATTAAAAATTATATTGAAACTGGAACTGAAATGCTGTATTTTCAGTGTCAGAAATGACTGACATGGCGTATTGACTCATGTTCACTTTAGAAATGACTGCAGGAATTGCCTCACTCCCACAGCCCGTGGAGCGCTGAGGATGACCGTGTCCACGTACGTGCAAAGAGCAATGTCTTACTTTAATCTGCCTGAGAGGAAAAATCTGATCTCTCCCTGTAGAGATGAGTTGTGTGTATTAGGTCCATTTTTCAACTCTACAGAAAGGGCAGTAACCTCAAGGTGAAGGAAAAGGCAGCAAACAGCTGGGAGTGCTTATTTCTTGAACAAGCGCTAATACATTTGGTAAAGGATGCCTGCCCGTACCCAAATGAATGAATAAATATTAACACTGCCTATGAGGTATGAACACAGAAAGCAGTACATCATTTTGCAAGGTGTAAAAGAGCTGTGTAATAGGCAATACTGGTTAGAATTTATAACCCTATGTATCATTATATATATAACCTTATATTACACACCTTTTATATACATAACCTTATATTTGAAGTGGAAACTAAATTATATTGGCATTATTTAAGGTAATACATTTAATTAAGGGAGTTATAACTGGCCAAAAAAATACAATTAGATAAGCAATACAAATAAAATATTAGATGATTGTGAATGTCTTGGCTATAGGATATTCAAAAGGCAAAATAAGAAGAACAAACAAACAAAAAAAGACATCAGAGAAAGTGTATTTACCAAGACCAGAAAAAGGAAAGTTTCAACTAAAAATTTCATAATCACAAAGACAAAATTCTGAAGAAGACCTGTAGAGTTAAAGAAAGTATTGAGGACTCAGAAAATAAATAGCAAATGAGGTAATGAGCAAAGTCCCTCAAGAGATAAAAAGAGCGGTCCTTTTTGTAAGAGCTATTAAGTGAGCACCAGGTGTATTTGGAAGACAAAATAGTTGACTGCATGTGTTAGGAGCAAGCAAGGCAAGCTGCTTCATTTGAGACAAGCGTGTGCTGTGCCCACAGAGAAAAGGGAGAAAAATATTGACTTTAGCAACTAGAGGGAATAGGTGCCAGTGTAATTGTGTGCAATACAGTTGGGAAAGGTGGAGGTTAGGGATAGTTCCTAACATTTTCAAGTGGTTACAGCTGGAAAGACAAGAGAACAGCTGACGATGGAACAGGGACCATGGAATATGGGAAATGGCATTTGATGGGCAGTGAAAACAAGATACGACCTTTTAGTCGTAAATTAAATACTTGTATCCACTTTCTAGGCACCTGCTTGTAATCCTCCCTACGGATTTAATGGATAAATACTTTAAAGTAGCTAAGTGATTCAATACCCTAAGTCCTATTGATTTTCAATGGGATTTAAGTTTGTAAATCACTTAATCTCCTTTAAAAATGCAACCTTTTGTCATTATATGGGACAAAATAATGTGAATCACGTCTCAGATTAAAAACTGAGGCTTTCTAAACACAGACCCTTCAGACACAGCAAAGTTATCAGATTATTTAGCTTTTATATGCACTTTCTCTGAGACTCTTTGTTAATTCTTACTTTGAATCTCTATCTTCCACATTTGCAAATGAGAGCAGGAGACTGAAACAGTAATACTGCTGCCTTTGGCGCTCGCTCTCCCTCTCTTTTGTGCTTCAGCTACAGGACATACTTGTAAATACAGATATACAAAACTCTGGCAATATCCTCTGTGTACATCACTATGTCTGTGGCATTGATTCAGGGGTGGAAAGTACCATACTGTGGTCTTATAATTTCCCAGAATGCAGCTTTGTTTCCTTTTTGAGTTCATAACCTCTTACCATCAGAAAATAGATTGGAGAAAGCATTATGTTGAGCAGTTCAGCGTTCTGCATAGTGTTCCTTTTGGATTTTACTGTTATTGATACATAAGACTGATTTAAAAAAATATTGTTTAGGACCAATAAAGGTGATGGGTACATCACAGCTACGATTTGTGAAATGATTGCTGTGCTCTCTTTGGAAGCGGGACAGCAATTATTTATGCATCTTTAAAGAATTCATCTTTGAGTAATGAGCATGTAAAAAGGATTGGTTTTTTTCCTACCTAAAGTGAAAAAAATATATATGATAAAGATTTTCTTGTCACGCTCTTCTACTTGGAAAATTGTTCTGACATGCCTGCCTGAACAAGGGAGTGATACTTGGCTTATATCCTTCTGGTCACGAGTATCATTGATATCTCTGATAAACACATGCCTTGCTGTGCTGATGAGTTCTGTGCCTTGTATTTGAAGAATTCTAAGTCTAGTCAAATTATTCTTTGCTAATTTTCACATGAAAATAGCAATCAGCAGATTAGTATTTTAATTCTTGTATTTGAAGAATTCTAAGTCTAGTCAAATTATTCTTTGCTAATTTTCACATGAAAATAGCAATCAGCAGATTAGTATTTTAATTCTATTGAAATTTATGCAATTAGATTGAAAAGCACATCTCCAGATATGAGAACTGAAGGTGTCACAGTACTGGTCTCCTACAGATATGGATGTACAAATGGAAGAAACAGTACTGTAGTTAGTTACAATTCTGCAATAGCAAGAATTGTCAGCAGGAATTAATATATAAGGATATATATATGTGTGTGTATGTGTAAAGGGATAAATTACACTCTTGTGCTTTGCTCTTGGATTTGTCAAAGTTACAAGCCAAATCCCACTCTCATTTCTGAACCTGTCCAAATCTAGGGAGTTCATTGACTTTTATGGACTCACTGTCATTCTAATTGTTGTACAGAAGTACATTTAGGTTCACACAATCAGGAGCATATTGCTTAACGAGACGGTAGTAACAGGCTGTGAATAGATTGTTACAAGCCTAAAGAGGTATTTTGGTCCTTGTAAAAGATAGAAGGATATTAATTATTTTTACTTCATACAGTTCATCCCAACCATCTCACAATTTTTGCTTTATAGTGCAAGCACTAACATAACTGTTTCCATTTTTCTTGTAGAGTATGAAAAAAAAATGGGGATGATGTCTAAAAATAGGTTTCTTTACACCTTCTTTGATAAAATACTTAAAATGGGAAAGTATTTTGTTTTGTTTTGTTTTGTTTTTCATCTGATATCACCTCTGGGAGCTTCAAAATCAAGATATAATCTAATATATATGAGCGTGTGACAAGGAGGAAGAGCGAGCAAACCTTTGTCCTGTAGTGGTTGGACTGGGATCATATGACTGGGGAGATCTGATTCTTCTACTTAACAGTTTTAAAATGCACAAGTGTCCTAGAACAAACCCCAGGACAAGAGTGAACAGAGAGATGAATCCTCTGCAGCTTCTCTTCCCACAAACATGAGTGAGACCCTCAAAAAATTTTAATGCAGAGGTGCCTGTTTTGCAAATCTCACTGTTTAGCAGAGCTATACCACCTCAGTGCTTCAGCTTATCAGCAGTGTCCTTTCTGAGCCTGGCATTAAGGAATCTTTATGCAGCATATTTTACAGGGGAGACTTTCAAGAGCCTAGGTCAGGTACTAGTAATGAAATAAGTAAGAACTAGGATTTTTTTTTTTTTTTTACTGGTAGGTTGGCTATGATGGGGAACTTCACAAGCACCCCCAGCTGGAGGCTGATTTGACAGCAGTGAGAGAGATCTATGGACCTAATGCAGTATCTCTCAGGTATGTCATTGACCTTTCTGTATTGTAGAACCTTTAACAATTTAGAGATTGAGTTCCATGTGGG